>BGPR01021207.1:0-21764 GCA_013235015.1 Araneus ventricosus
GTAGCTCTAATAGTTTGCGAGTTATCGTGTTCACAGACACACACACAGACACACATACAGACACACACACAGACACACACACAGACACACACACAGACAGACATAATTCCAAAATTGTGTTTTTCGGAATCAGGGAGGTCTAAAACGTGGAGATTCGTCAAAATCTCGAGTTCGAATTTTTTGACGATTACAATACTTTCTCTTTGTATACTTCGTATACGAGAAAGTAAAAAGGTGCTGTTTCCCCTCCCCCCGCGTGGATAAAAAAATTCGAACCTATTGTAACCCAGGATCCAATGACTATCAGAAAATATTTAGGTAAAAAATCAAATTCGAAGAGATGCGTTCCGATTAAATGCATACCGATTTCTACTCTTTCTTCGCTCAAGGATTGATGCTACCAAGTGCACAGATTGCTACCAAGTACGCATGCTCATGGAGAATCGGATGAAAAAAAAAGCGCCAGCTTCGTGAGACAAATATCGTGCACAGAAGAATGCGTTCAATACGCATGCGCGTGGAGATAGCGGACTCGTTGGAGATGCGCTTATACAGACCGACAGACAGTCAACCTTTTGATGGATTTGACCCAAACTTTGATACGGACCTACATTCATGATTATAAAACTGTGTACCAAATTTTATTCATCTAGCTATTCAAGTTCTTGAGTTCTAGTGTTGACATGACCCCGAGACAGACAGACTTCCCGTGGACGGATTTTGTCCAAAATTTGATAGAAACCTACAAATTATGTTTAAAGACCACATACCAAATTTCATCCCCGTAGCTCTAATAGTTTTCGAGTTATCGTGTTCACAGACACACAGACATAATTCCAAAATTGTGTTTTTCGGACTCGGGGAGGTCTAAAACGTGGAGATTCGTCAAAATCTCGAGTTCGAATTTTTTGACGATTACAATACTTTCTCTTCGTATACTTCGTATACGAGAAAGTAAAAAGTCAAGATGCAAATATTTGACAATGTATGAAACAAATTTAACGTAAGTAAAGAAATACTTCAATGAAATAGCCGACATGAAAATAACATTTTTCACTACCTCATGACACTAATATATTGAAAAATTTGATGAGAAACAAGTTTAAGAAAAACGGTTTTTAAAACGCAATTTTATCAATATACTAAAAAGTAGAACTTTTTACTACAGTTATTTTCTATTTTTTAGTCTTTAATTTGTAAATCATTATCATTATAATATGGAATCCTGTAATAATTTTTTTTCTCAAATTCACTAGCAGGTGCACCCATCGCATGGAATCAGAATTTAATGATGTTTCTTTTATCAGTATAACTAAAATTACAATTAAATATCTCGCCTTTACTAAAATTATTCAAATGTTTTAATGCTGCCAAACTCGCCATTGAAACTCTTCAAATCAACGAACCATTAAAATGGCTCAACGGAATCAAAAAATAAAAATTCTTACATATGCGTACTTTTTTCATGGCCTCAAGGAACCTTCATGCCAAATTTGAAGAAAATCGAACAACACGTTTGATTGCGATTGCGTAACAAACAAATTTACAGACAGACGAAAAATTGAATGGTCGAGTTGAAAGGGAAACCTCGCTTCGATCGTTCAACAAATTACATCTGTCAAACACGTTGAGTTTTCTAAGTTATTGTGTTCACATGCACAGGGACCAACAGAAGACTTCTTTTCAACTGAATGCCTCCAAAAGTTGTTAAAAATCCTCCATTTAAATTTCATCCGCTTAAATGGTTTATCCTATTAACTTAACCCTTTGAGTTATCGTACTCACAGACCGACAGGTATTATTCCAAAATTGGTTTTTCTGACTCAGAGAGATTCAAAACATGGAGATTCATCAAAACTTCGAGGTCGAACTTTTTGACGTTCACAACAGTACTGATCAGCAACGGATTTCGAGACTACCACTTTTGGACGATTTTACATCGGAAAGGGGTGTCAGGCAATGAGTCATATGAGCGCATTTCCGGAGTTCTTTGTTAGATCACGCTCAGTAAAATATAAACATCGCCCTTCCTTTCTTCACTTTCCCCCTATTTTGATGAAAATAACTCCGCTCGGCGCATGCGCAAAAGCACGGAGTGTTTCCGAATCCGCGTTCCTAAACAATATTATAGTCTCTATGCATTTCTTATACGAAAATTAAAAGCTTGAATGCAGTAGCTTCCCCGGTTATCAAAAAATGCAAGAATTAAGTAATGTCATTAAAATGTAATAAGGATTTTGAAATTCTTTAATAGTTAACCTTGATTGTTTTAGGATTCAATTAGGATTCAGCGTGTCGATTTAGTTTTTTTTTACTTTCTCGTATACGAAGTATACAAAGAGAACGAATTGTAATCGTCAAAAAATTCGAACTCAAGATTTTGACGAATCCCCACGTTTTAGACCACCCTGAGTCCGAAAAATACAATTTTGGGACTATGTCTGTCTCTGTGTCTGTGAACACGATAACTCGAAAACTCTAAGAGCTACGGGGATGAAATTTGGTATGTGGTCTTTAAACATAATTTGTAGGTTTCTATCAAATTTTGAACAAAATCCGTCCACGGGAAGTCTGTCTGTCTATATGTCCGAAGTCATGCGAACACTATAACTCAAAAACTTGAATAGCTAGATGGATAAAATTTGGTACACAATTTTATAGTCATGAATGTAGGTCCGTATAATATTTTGGGCCAAATCCGTCAAAGGGTTGACTGTCTGTAGGTCTGTATAATTTACTATTGAAACCAATCCATTATCTCCACGCGCATGCGTATTTGAAGCAGTTTTCTGTGCAGGCGAAAGGAGCGAATTACGTCAGTTTGTCCTTGAGACGGCAAGAGTGAAACCTAGCAGTGTGCGATAGATATGCGTTTTAATCGGCAGGCATCGCTTTGAATTTGATTCTTTACCTAGATATTTTTCAATCACTATAATGAAAAACCTGCTGATAGTCATTGGATTCTGGATAACAGTAGGTTCGAATTTTTTTAGCCACGAGGCTGAAGGAGAAACGGCACCTTTTGGGGGAAGTATACGAGAAAGTTTAGGGGAGAACACTCCCGCTGGTTTGAATTTATTGTGCTTCACTCAGAAAGAAAAGCGGAAGAAAATGTTAGATGCTATTTGATTGATGAGTTTATTTCCGTGATACGATTGCGATATCACACGAGTTGACATCAGTTCAAGGTTAGTACTGTTTATTTAATTTTGAGATTTCAGCATTTAAAACGTAAGTTCTAATGTTGCCATAGGAGTTTGGGCGCATTTGAGTGTATTAATAAGGTGACCAACCGTCCCCCTTTGGGAGGACAGTCCTCTTTTTGTAAGTTTTGTCCTCCCTTGAAAAGTGTCCTCCAACATGTCCTCCTTTTCGATACTTGAATTAGAAGACTGAATGTGTGGCGCTACGGTCAAGACTTCAGACCAGGGTTGCCATATTGTCCTTTTTAAGGCCAAATTATGGATATTTGGCCTTTTTTCAAAGCCCTTGGCCTTAAATTCGTTTTTGGCCTTTTTTGACTTTATTTTCGTTACTGACTTTTAGAACAATTTTTAATTACTTATTCTATTGATCTTTTAATATATTTTTGATATTACACATTTCAAATGATATATAATGAGCTGTCCAACGAAATAGATCCTGAATAGAACAAGGATGTTTTAAATTTCTTTCACTTAAATTTTTGTTTAATAATAGAGCATTGAACTTATACCTACCTATCAAGTGGGATTCGTTTTCATGAAGGATAGCCGTTTTTCTAATAGCAAATGACGTTTCAAAACAGTTTGTCACATTTGGCCTTTTTTGGCCTTATTTTTAAGAAGGTTCGGCCTTATTTTGCTGTTTTGATCTGGTAACCCTGTTTCAAACAGAGAAGTGAACTGACGAGATAGAGTTGAATGTGACTACAAAGCATATTTACGGATCATACATAGTAGGGAATGAGGTTGCTTCTCATTGGCTCTCAGCGTCACGTGATTTGGCCTGTTTGTTAATGATGTCATAGCACCATGTTTAGGCGGGATTTTAATTATTATTTTGTCTTCTGCTGTTGCATCATGGATAAATTAAAACTACCTTCTGATTATGATTATTTGGATATTTTTAAGAAAATGATGAATACATTTTCAGAATAAAACAAATAAAGGACGAACCTTCAGCATTGGTAAGTACCGTTTAGTTTCCCGACGTCATTTCGAAGCAAGCCAAGTCACGTGACTCTAAGAGCCAATAAGAAGCTACATCATTCCCTAATATGTAGGATCCGTAAATATGCGACTACAAATAGACGCCCAGCTGTGCAGCAATTCAGTTTTTCGAATCATTCTTTGTTTTGTTTTATATACCGACGTCGCTTTTGTTTATGTGAATAAATATGTTGTTAATAGCCGTCGAGTTGGTTATTTCTATAATTAATTAGCGGACCAAACAAGTGGTGACCCGGACGTGATTAGGATTTAAATTATGAAAAATAAATATAATTGGAAAATAAACAGGTTGGAATTGATAAAAGATATGTGGAAATATTCAGCCCCATTTCAAAAATGAACATCTTCCATTGAAAATTTACTTATTCTTGTTCAATTTACGTTGCGCTGCCTTGGTACTAATGCAGCAAGTGAGAGGGTTTTTCAATTGCTAATGATTTTCGGAAATGTGAGATGTTGATTAAATGTTGATACTCTAGTTGCAGCTCTTGACAGGATATTCAATATAAACGATTTTTCTTTTTCAGATATTTCCAATATTGTGTCAGACAACGATACATTGGCAAAAAATATTCATTCAATGGAAAGTCATTTAAGTAATAAATTATAGGAATGTAAGCATAATTAAAATTTGAAATGTTACAAACGTCTTATTATGCATTTATCATATTATAGTGTATTCTGTATTATTATTCCAATGAATAAAATGTTTCTTTTATTTACGATGCTTTTTTTTTCAATTTATTTGTGTCCTTCTTTTCTTTGGAAAAGAAACCACCCACCTTAATATTAAGTGATCCAAAGTGCAAGAGAAAGGTTTTTTGAATACTTTCGTGTATCATTTAAGCCTTTAATAATACAGTAGAGTCTCCCTACAGCGAATTTCTCCCTATAACGAAATTTTTAATCGGAATGTTAAATAATATTCAAAATATTCTCCATATAACGAAGTGGTTGTCTCCCTATAACGAATTTTTTCAGACCTTTATCTTTTCGATTTTTGTCATTTTTGAAGAAAGTTACTAATTTCTGTGCAAACAAATCGCTCACACGTGCCTGTTTCTGGAACCACTCGCATTGTTCATTCCAGCGATAACACATAACAATAGAATGCTATGTGAAGGGTAATGCAGTTGTGGGGACCTGTGTTTCTACAGAGGGAGCAACATTTCTACGGGTCAAGATTCCAAGAATCGGAGTGGAGTGGGGGTGGAAACAGCAAATGGATGTGACAATACGCATTTTATGTGTATCCGTACTAGTGCATATTATTCTCTAAATTGGTGAATTGTCTTCACTTTTAAGCATTTTGTTTATACAATAAAAATTATTATAATTTTAACAAATTTATAATAAATATTACTACATTTGTAATTGAAAGTCATAATTAAATATTTTTGAATTTATCGCACATACTAAAAGGTTTGTAACATTTACTTAAATAACTGCAAAAATCTCTAATCTCCGTATAACGAAATTTCCTATTAGCGAATTTTTCAACTGAAACCAAGCGATTTCGTTATAGGGAGATTCCACTGTATCTAGAATTTCATTAGTTGAGATATTTTCAGTTGCATTCGCTGTTAATTGACGAAAAGTAATTTCAGAAAATCAATTTTTTGAATTTTCTTTTAACATAATAATGTTTGTAAGTTGGGTGCTTTCTGTAAATTGCGTTATCATGATGGGAAAATCATTCAAAACTCTCTACAAGGCTGACGGTAGGAATTAGAGCTACCAAATTTGGCACGTAGGTACTTCTTGGGTAGCAGATGCTCACCAAGGAAGGACTTTTGAAAAAAAGTTAATTAGATTTTTAGTTAATTAAAAATTAATTTAAATTTTAGCGTTTTCCCGTAATTACCCCGGAGTCTTTTATCGCACTAAACCTTTTGAGCACCACTTCAAAATTCAAAAAATTAGCTTTTCAGTGATACCTGCATTATTTCCGTGCAATCTTTTCTTTAATTTTAATAAATTTTTCAAAATTAGTTTAAACACAATTTTGTAACAATGCTTTTCCTTTATATAACCGCCTACAGCATAATACCAAGATTGTGATGAATCGAATCTGAATATTTTTATAATTCTCGAGCGACTAAGCTAGAAAAAAAAAAGTGATTTTTACTTTCTCGTATACGAAATATACAAAGAGAAAGTATTGTAATCTTCAAGAATTTTGAAATCGAAATTTTGACGGATCTCCACGTTTTAGACCTCCCTGAGTCCGAAAAACACAATTTTGGAATTATGTCTGTCTGTGTGTCTGTGAACACGATAACTCGAAAACTATTAGAGCTACGGGGATGAAATTTGGTATGTGGTTTTTAAACATAATTTGAAGGTTTCTGTCAAATTTTGGGCACAATCCGTCCACGGGAAGTCTGTCTGTATGCATGTCCGCGGTCATGCGAACACTATAACTCAAAAACTTGAATAGCTATATTTATAAAATTTGGTACACAGTTTTATCGTCATGAATGTAGGTCCGTCTAAAATCTTGGGCCAAATCCGTCAACGGGCTGACTGTCTTTCGGTCTGTATAATCGCATACTTTTTTCCTTCTGAAACTAACTCCATGCGCATGCGTACTGGTAGCAATGCCTGTACATGCGGTAGGATTACGCCACTTTGTCCTTGAGACGGTAAGAGTAGAAAATCGGTTCGCGTTTAATCGCACACATCTCTTTGATTCTTAATGTAAATATTTTAGAATCACTTTAATCTACAATGAAAAACCTTCTGATAGTCATTGGATTCTGGATTAGAGCATGTTCGAATTTTTTTATCCTCGTGGGGGGAGAGAAACTGCACCTTTTTGGGAAAGTATACGAGGAAGTTTAGGGGAGACCATACCCGCTGGTTGAGTTTGTTACAAACATATTTCAAAACGTTGTATGTTTTATTAACATGATAATGCTTTTAGGTTGGCATTCTCTCTGTGTGGATGCGAAAACCGTTATGTACAGAATGCAACGGCTGATGCAATCAAGTCAAACGAATAAAACCTGCAGCATTATCATGCGACGATGTTTCGGAATAGAGGTTCGAAGCTCTTTCCTTTTCTACCATAATTTGTCTACTAACAACATGCTTAATACAGTAAATCTCCGTTTATACGTCTTTCTAGGGACTGACGTATAAATGAAAAGGGTTAGTAAAGGGTAGGGTAAAACCGGATACCCTTGATTCTGGCAACATTAGTTCTTCTTTCTAGCGGACAGATACAGAATCACACTCTACTAGTCAAGAAAAAGGAACAGTCATAGCGGCGTGTTGCAGCTGTTGAAAGCACTGCTTCTGTGAAGGTTTATTTGTTTTAAGCCGTCAACTCTCTAACGTTCCGTTGATTTTAAACAATCCTTACTTAAAAATCACTACACTTTAAAAAACCATTTTTAGTCAAGCTTATTATACGTTTGCTATGGATTTATACCTATCAAGCTATAAGGATTTACTCCAATAATTGCGCTGTTCTATTTCGTTTTCTATAATCTCTGCACTCGGGGTAAAACCGGGTACTCCAAGTGGCGTAAGACCGGTACAGTCAGTATTGATTATTATTCCGCTTAAGTCGATAAAAACACATCAGACGTTGATTGTTTATGTTTCAATGATGAATTTCCTAATTTAAATATAGAAGAAGGGTTAACCTAATGCAAAAACTGTCTTATCTGTGCCCACGAAAGCTGCAGTGGCGCGTAGGAAGAAGACAACTGCTTTACATGTGAATCTTGTAACTAATATTCTTAAATTGTCATATAAATTAAAAACGAATGCAACTGTTCCACTGAAAATCGAGTTTTCCTAATTTCCCATAACTTTAACATGTGTACCCGAGTTTGACTTTCTTTTATATAAAAATCATTGATAAAACCATCGGGAGTGGTCTCCCCTATACTTTCTCGTATACTTCTCGAAAAAGGTGCTGTTTCCCCTCCCCCCGCGTGGATAAAAAAAATTCGAACCTATTGTAACCCAGGATCCAATGACTATCAGAAAATATTTAGGTAAAAAATCAAATTTAAAGAGATGCGTTTCGATTAAATGCGTACCGATTTATACTCTTTCTTGACTCAAGGACAATCTTTCCGCGCGCACAGATTGCTACCAAGTACGCATGCGCATGGAGAATCGGGTGAAAACAAAAGCGCCAAGCAGGAGTCAATAAATATCGTGCACAGAAGATTGCGTTATGTACGCATGCGCGTGGAGACAGCGGATTCGTTGGAGATGCGATTATACAGACCGACAGACAGTCAACCCTTTGACGGATTTGGCCCAAAATTTTATACGGACCTACATTCATGACGATAAAACTGTGTACCAAATTTTAGCCATCTAGCTATTCAAATTTTTGAGTTATAGTGTTCGCATAACTTCGGACATACAGACAGACAGACTTCCCGTTGACAGATTTTGTCCAAAATTTGATAGAAACCTACAAATTATGTTTAAAGATCACATACCAAATTTCATCCCTGTATCTCTAATAGTTTTCGAGTTATCGTGTTCACAGACAGACAAACACACACGCAGACAGACACACAGACATAATTCCAAAATTGTGTTTTTCGGACTCAGGGAGGTCTAAAACGTGGAGATTCGTCAAAATCTCGAGTTCGAGTTTTTTGACGCTTACAATACTTTCTCTTTGTATACTTCGCATACGAGAAAGTAAAAGTTATGAAACTGACTTTTCTGGAAAGATATATTGTACTCCGACAAACAATGAATATTTTAATAGAATTTCACAAGCTCTCTGTCGAATATTTTAGCTCCAACATGCCTTCGAACCTTAGGTACCCGGTTTTACCCCTGTTTCCCCTACAATCAAATTTTACTAAACAACTTCAATTACTACAAATTTAATGCTACTAATTCAAATTCATTTAAAAATATTAATTTTAAAGATAGTACTAATAAATTACTACGTACTATTGAAAACAATAATGAAATTTTAAAACTAAATATTTATCATAAAAGTGAGAAAATCATAACTTTATTGCATAGCTTGATGCGATTATACATATCTTATACGACTTAAGTGCACGCAGATGGGCATGTAATTAAACATTGAATGATTTTCACTATTCTTTTGACGAAAGAAATAAATTCGAAGTTTTCCAATTGAATCCATTGACTTTTAAGGTATCCGACTGCTTTAAAATCGTCGTTTTTGATGAAATTATCAAAAAAACTTTATGACTTAATTTTGTAGCCTGTGTAACCAGCTTTCTAAAACTGTCTCACTTTTTACTCTACGTGAGTTACAAATGGAGTTACAGCTATTTTATTACCGAACTGTAAGCATTATTTTATGTTGCACAAAAACTTTAAATGCGTTTTCTGAGAAATGATATTTTTGAGAAAAACTGTCGACCGTAACAATGATTTCTCAAAAAGTGATTCAAGTATTGATATGAAATTTTCTGAGATTGTTTTCTGTAATATGCTTGATGCTTTCCTCTAAAACTAAGGTCAATTTTAAAATCAAGTATTATATTTAAGTGCTTAAATATAAACGAAAAGCATTTTTTATGAAAAATTACCAGTTTAGTAACGATGTTCATCTATATCTCAAAACTATTTTGGAGTAAAAGAAATATTTTAGAGCATAACACAGATAACTGTCATAAAAATGTACTCCTACAAGGATTTATGTATATTTAGAATATGATTTTGTCTGTGGCTGTTAGCGTAAGGCAAATATTTTAGTCATTTTTCTTCAAATTTCTCAGTTTTTTAAAAAAAAGTATTATTTTGAAAGACTAATTTTACAATATTTTCATAGTTTTAAAACATATGCAGTTGAAAAATAACATTAAAAAATATATATAAGTTATTTTTCAAAAAAATGTCTCCAAACACAGTCGGATACCTAAGCAAGGTGGAATAATTTCATCATCGTAGCTTAAATTAGCACCCAGACATTTGTAACATACAAGGAATCGAAGGAATCGAACCTGTGATCATGTCACCACGGAGACATTGCCCTCCCATCGGAGCATTAAAGCTTGAATAAAACAGTAAGCTGTTGGAATTATTTAATTTCATCATTGCGGCTCATTTGTATTTATTAAGACCGATAAAACCGCATTTGCATAGTAACCAGAAAGAGATTATTTATTTCTTTCTCCGCAAAACATGAAATCTTGGGTGAATATTAGGTATTCAAGACGCAGAATGTCTTAGCAGGTTTTTCGAATGACATGAAAAGAATCCGTAATCATTTTGGAGAATTTCGAGGAATGGAATTCACGCATGGGTACGCTTCCTCTATTATTTATCCAATGCGTGATTCTAATTCTAATCAAACTTTTTTATTGGAAAATAGCAGACGGAATCCATCGCATTCTCGTTAACTTCTTTTAAGTGTATAGAATAAAAAATAAAGGAAGAATTTTAATCAAATTTAACTCGAGTTTTTATTTGTATTTTTAAAATAATTGGCAAAACCAAAGGACGAGTTGTCCAGTCACAACCACTGGACCGATTTCGCCAAATTTTGATTCGTATAAAAGTTCATGACCATTATAAACGTCATCTCAGTTCAATTTTAGAATTTGACATTATAAATAATTAATATCAAAATAGCTTTTTGGTTGCTTACGTTCATTCATCTGTTTTCAAGGTATTCACCTATACTGCTATGGCGTAAACAGATTCACCTATACGACATAAAATTTCGTATACTTATTATAGCAGAAATCCAACTATCCGGCCTAATGTAGCGGAAGAACAGGCCGGATAAACAAAGCCGGACATGCCGGACTCTAAGTACTCACTTTCTTCTCCATCCACACCATTAAAAGAACCTTTTTTAAACCGAACCTGCACTTATTAATATTTTCTGACCTGTTAGTACAGACCATTCCTTTATAAATATTAGTAATGCACTGTATTGTATGTTTTAGAAATGTGTTACTGGAAAGGGAAGTCTAAGAATAAAAATATTGTACACATTTTAAGAAAGGTATTTGTAGGAAATATAAAAAAAAAAACATGTGCAGCTTGAATACATACACTTTTAAAATAGACAAGACATTTAAGTCATACGAAGGCTTAGTTCTAAAACAAAATATATATACATATTTAAAATAATTGGAAAAACCAAAGACAGAGTCCTCCAGCGCCAACCACTGTTCGGATTTCGCCAATTTTTATATCATGTGAAAACGTATTTATTACCCCAAGATACGTTATCAATGGTCGCCTACCTCTCACCGCCCTCCATTTTCTAGAGACATCGCAAAATAAAACTTTGAGTGCAAAAGGTTCAAGTGGACCGAATTCGCTAATTTCTTTTACCATCCTGAAGTATAACTACAGACAATCCATATCATGGGCAAACAGTTGGTCCTCGAAGGCGGTTAGCTTAAACTTATTTTACTATTCATTGATAAATGATTGCACTAATGTATAACGAAATATAATAGATGTTCAATGAAAGATGTCAATATACATAAATACATACACTTTTAAAATAGACAAAATATTAAAATCAAAGGAAGGTTTAGTTTCAACACAAATTATATATAAAAATGATTGCCGAAGCCGAAGGACGAGTCCTCCAGCCCCAACCAATGGCCTGATTTCGCCAATTTTTATATCATGTGAAAGCTTATTTATTGCCCCTATGGAAGTCATCAATGGTCACCTACCCCTTACCGCCCTCCATTTTCGAGAGACATCGCAAAATAAAACTTTGACAGAGTCCCTCAGCCTCAACAACTGTACCGATTTCGCTTCGATTAATATCAGATATATGTATTTACATGTTAAAAATCTAGAGTGATTTCTTCCTTTGACTTCGTATGCTTTTACATAAGTGCATCATTTATGAAGCTTGAATAAAAATGATTCTGCCTGTGTGTTAAGCAACCAAAGTTACTTTGTGTACCGGGTGGCCCAGCGGTAACGTTTGAAAAACATTCTAATAGATGGCGCTAGCCGCGAGCAAGTGAGACCAAACTTGGTGCGCTTGATCATTAGAGCGGGCAATTGTATAGGTGTGTTTCGTTAGCGAGCGGTGAGTCTAAGTGTGTTGTTCAGTTGTGATTGTCACAAGCGAAAATGAATCAATATTCAACAGATATTCGAGTGTTTACTGTGCTCTAAATGGCCAAATGCCATGAAAATGTTAAGGCAGTTCAACGGGCATGGAAGGAGGAGTTTCACAACAAGAACTGGCCGGACAAAAATACTGCAGTCCACACGATTGACTGCAAAGTCTGCTCACGTGTGATGGATGGATTCCAGAAGAGCCTCACTGCTGTTCCTGTTAAATAAGGCGGTCACTTCTAACCCCTTTATCAATAATTGCCTACTATGTAGTTTCAATATATATCATTAAAATCTTTTCATCGCTCTTATTTGTTTTAAAATTACGATTCGTTTCAAACATTACCAGTTAGGCCTGCACGAAATTTGAACAAAAATTATTCTGTGTTATGTAACCAAAGATACTTTGTGTAGTTTACATACAGAGAGACATTACAGACTGATGAACAGAGAGGCAGGCAAAAACACAGAAGAATCTCAAAAACTATTCTTCACAGTCAGAGAGGTTTAAAAAGTTTGATTCATCAATATCTTAATTATGAATATCTTGAAGATTTCAATACTTTGCGTACGAGGAGGTAAAATTCATGATGGGAGCATTGAAGTTCTGCGGCAAAATTGTAGAATACGAAAATGCGTGCATGTGTGCATGCGTGTCCTCATTCAGGAAGAAATACCTTTCATTTCAGATGAAAAATAAATACAGTAAAGCACCGTTTATTACGTCTTTAAAGGGACCGACGCGAAATGACTTATAAATGAAAAGACGTATAACAGAAATTTTACTCTTATTATTACAAATTTAATGCCATAATGTATATCCATGTAAAATTATTAATTTTAAAGTTTTGAGATAGTACTAGTATAATGCTACATAGTATGTAAATCAATAATTAAAATTAAAATTAAACATTTATCATAAAAGAGAGAAACAGCTTACCTTTATTGCATATCTTGAGTACTAATTATGCATATCTTTTATGGTTTGTATACATGCACGTAGGTGTTTAATTAAGAAACACTTTAACCGTCGTCTGACTTGCTGATTGTCTGTGAGTATTAAGTGCATCATTATGAATCGAATTCAGTTCATTGAATGTTTTTTCACTCTTCTTTTGACACAAGAAATAAGTTGGAAGTTTTTCAATGGAGTCGGTTGCATCTCTAGAGAAAGGTGGAACAACTCCATCATCATCGCTTAAATTAGCACCAGAAATTTGTCTTCTATTAATTCATCAACTGTGAATAATTTGGAACTCATGATATCTTCATCGCAGTTCACATACTGGAAACTGGGAAACTTTCGCATTTTAAAACGGGGAGAAACGACAGACGTAACAGATGTAAACGAAGCACTTTGTCATTACAAAGAATACGAATGAATCCGGATTGTGGTGAAACGACGCATAAATGTAAACGACGTATAAATGCAAACGGCGTATAAATGTAAACGATGTATAAATGTAAACGGCGTATAAATGTAAACGACGTATAACTGGAGCTTTGCGTCATATAAACGAAGTACTTTGTCATTACAATGAATACGAATGAATCGGGACTGTGATGAAACGACGTATAAATGTAAACGACGTATAACCGGAGCTTTGCGTCATGTAAACGAAGCACTTTATCATTACAATGAATACGAATGAATCGGGACTGTGATGAAACGACGTATAAATGTAAACGAGGTATAAACGGTGCTTTACTGTACTAATAAAACCATATTTTGTGATAGAAAATCAATAACATTCTATCTATTGTTTCTGTTTTTATTTTATCAAACCTATAATTGAATAAAAAATATCTCATTTAGTCGCCTTCGGCGACCAGCTTGTTCGCCGTGATTATAATTTCAATTGAATCTCTTGTATATAAATTTATATTCATGGTTCCCTATCAAAGTAATTTTAAATTCCAAATTTTGATAGATATTTAACCCATGTTCTTTCAATAGCCTTGCACCTATTCTGTTCGTTGTCTGCATGAACGTCCCTAATGGAGTCGAGTAACTGTCTGTGTCATGTAGCATACAATTGCCCATTGTCGGCATCAACTTTACTCTCTTATTACTCTTACAAAAGATGCATTTGATTTCAACTTTAAAATGTCGAGGCACATTTTACGTCCAGCAAGCATATTAGCTGTATGAAATTATGCTGATTAAAACATATCATTAAACATTAAGATATTACCTTAGCTTTCAACAATGAAAAGAAACACACAAATAAATATTATTTAAACAATGAAAACTGTTTGAATTGCGTTGCAACAATGAAAATTATTGTTGTAAATTATGCCAAAAAATATTTTTAAAAAGTTATTAAAGTTAATGAAGGAATGTACGGCAACTTAATTGATATCATTGAAAAGGTAATTTTTTGCGCTTTTAGATGGTGTAAAAATGATTTTTGTGCTGTAATATTTTCGAAAGTTATTAAGGAAAAACGCCAAAATTTCGCTTCTTTTTTAATTAATTAAAATTCTAATTAAAATTTTCAAAAACAACTCCGAGGTGCACATTCCCACTCTCCAAGATATTCGTGCAAATTCCGTAGCTCTAGTCCATGTAGGCGTAACCTGAACACACATTCTCTTTTTTTATTAGTAGTAGAGACATTTTCCCATTATTGCTTGAAAATTTGGACAAGAATTAGTGCCCTATTATGAAGTAATTTCGTATTAAGATGTATGAAAATTAACCACGAATGGCTTCTGAAAACTGTAGCATCTGGCAATAGTGAGCGTACTGTAGAATGCATAATCTCCCAATCGTGTCTATGCATTCATTTCCTAAACACAAAGGAAGAAAAAGAGATTTTTGCGTGATTCCATTTTTCTGCTCGTTTGCTTTTCATTACTTTTGGACAAACAGTTTCGTGATGAATGGCAGCTAGGAAAAGAACTTTTATAATGACGCTCTCTTCATTAGGAAATATGAATGTATGACTGTTGCTTCTACATATCTTTTTTAAAAGCTTGCCGCTGTGTCTCTTGTGAAACGTAGAGGCTGATGAATCCATAATTCTGCAGAGCGTAAACAATTCTCTAGAAATGCTTATATTTCGAAATTTCTCTGAAATTTGAGACACCAATAAAAATGATAAATATAATTTGAGATGCAGATTGAGATAAAAAAATAATATAATTTAAGATATCTATAGAAAATTTTTTTCAGCATTTGCAATAAAACATTTTTTTCTCGCAGTAGCGGCGATGGGTGGTAAAGATGGGGGGGGGGGGATTTAGAGAAATCTAAAAAGTACCTGGCAGTATAGGGTGTAGAAAACAAAATTTAAAAATTTAGTTGAAAAATTAGCTAGCTATCTTGAATAGTATTGATTTGTTTGTAATTCCTACTTTTCAGCAGCTAAAATGAAATGAAAAATATAATTTTTTCCACAAAAGGGGGGGAGGGGGGTACCCCCCCCCCCCCGAGTCGCCGTCACTCGTATCTCGTAGAGGAAAAAAAATAAAAATCAAAACAGAAAATTTCAAGATATGCACATTTACATGTTTTTATAATAATTTTTATAAGGGATTCAATGAAAAAAATATATTTCAATTAAAATAATATTTTTGTTAGTTGTGTTATCTAAGCTTTCTTTTTTTTGTGAAGCAATTAACATGGACAACGAAATTCTTTTTACTTTGGGGCCGTCCACAAATGACGCTTGGAGGGGAGGGAGGGGGTTCGTGAAATTGTGACAGTTTGTGACAAGGGGGGAGGGGGTAAGAAGAAATGTGACATCACGCACTTTGATTAAAATGGAAACATTTAAAATCAGCAGAAAAAATTTTGAAGTTATTTTGAAATTACCAGAATTTGAGGGTATTTTTTTAATCGGGACTGAAACAACTTTCATGTTATTTTTTTACAGTTATATTCCTTTCTTTTCGAAAAAGGCATTCACGGTAGATTCTGAGAATATGGTAGCACCAGAAATTCTTCGCCATTAGAAGAACCCCTCCCCCCTGCTCACAAATGTCATTAAAACACATAGATAAAATTTAAAAATAAAATTTGAAATATAATCTATAACGTAGTGCTCTGTTTCTGAACTGCAAGTATATGTTTATGTAATGTAGCGTGACATGTGACAAGGGGTGGAGGGGGCATGGTAAAGTGTGACACTTTGTGACAAAGGGGGAGGGAGTCAAAAATATTGAAAAAAAGTGTGACATCATTTATGGACAGCCCCCTTCTCCTTTACGAAGCATACAAAGAGAAAGTACTCTATACTCTCCATTATCCGTACTCATTCCGGACTCGCAAAAAAAATTTAAAGAGAAACATTTTCACGCTTATCATGCATGTAAAATCGATGTTGATGTTCGATCGAGAGATTCATTCCGTAAAACCAGTGAGCCGTGACGGCGGAGGCTAAAGAATAGATTTTTTTTCCTTCCTCCACGTGCAATCTCTACCGGTTCAACCCCTAATTTTCCGAGAAAGGAATCATCCACTTCCTGCTAGCTCATTCTCGTACGAACACGCGTCTTCCTGACACGTCATTCTTTAACTTCTTCGTCTTCTTTCACTTTCGCACGTGTTCCTTTAGTTTTTGAGTCTTGTTTATCGTCAGTTAGTAACGTGAACTTTTTCACTGGTAAAAATGAGTGGTGCTGAAACGAAAACGAAACGTTTTAAATGTTAAACAAAAATTAGAAATCCTTCAAAAACTTGATAATGGAGAATCAGCTAGTACTGATGCAGAAGATCTACTAAATAAGGGAAATACAGTTTCTTATTCTGCTGCTCTACAATCTGTGGAAACTTTGTTAGATTATATGGGACAAAGAGGATTTGATTACGGTGACATTACTGCGGTTCGAAAAATATGTGTCGATATACGACAAGAGATGAACAAACAGCAGAAGCAAAGACGCATTACAGATTTTTTAAAACAATAAATGCTAAAAGGAAAATTCCTAGTTTGATGTTATACAGCATGCAAATGTAAGTAATTTTTATATTTTTTTACTGTTGTTGATTTTTTCTTTAATAAAAGGGAGTTTTCGGATTATCCGTGTTTTTCTATTGTCCATGCGATCCTTCCCGGTGATTAACCCGGATAATCGGGAGTGCACTGTACTGTCTTGCCGCCACAAGAACTGTCTTCGCCAAATTATCTAGTTTACGGTGGTCGCTATAGCAACTGGTTATGAAAGGGAAAATCAATTTCGAACAGTAGGAATCCAACGGAAGTCGGAATTTTTTTATTCTTGGCGTCACTTTGCGGCGGAACACATTTGAATGAGCTTCTACCTACTAGAAATGGATTCTTCCTACGATAACCTGTTTCTATAGCGACCGCCGTAAACTAGACAATTTGGCGGCGACACTTCTCGTTGTGGACAGACACTACTGTTGTCTTCAATAAATTGGACCTAAAGTTTTTGCCGAATCTCCACGCTTCAGACCTCCACAAGTCCGAAAAAAATTCTTTTTGGACTTACGTCTCTCTGACTAGAGATGTCGGTTATTGCAAAAACAACCAGTTTCCGGTTATTCATGTTTTTTTTTTCATCTCCGGTTTTACCAGGCGGTAATAACCGCTCAAAGTAACCGTTTTTCAAAACAACAGGTTTTCGGGGGGTTTTTTATAAAAAGAATAGACGCGTTTGTAGACAAAATTTTGTATTTATTTATTTATTTACAACCCGCCTCGGCCCAGCCTACCCAAGAGGGTGTAAGGCCTTCCACAGGCCGGAGGGGAAACAAAACTTTGTATTAATATTGTTTCTACAGAAAATCAATCCATTGGCCGATATTTTTCTGTTCATAAAGATTCTTCCAGTAATCCACCAACCAACAAACGCCTCGAGGAAGCGGTTGTCGTTGATTGGCCTAAGATGATAAAATTCAAAGCTTCATAACTTGGTAAATTTTAGTCTAATCGAGCCTATCTTCCGATCCGGGTGTTTTTACAAGGTTATTGGATTTAAAAAATAACCGAAAAGAATAGTCTAACCGAAACAAAAAAAAACAGTTTTCGGTTAAAACCGGTAGGTTTTTCCCATACCTATCTCTGACTGTTGGCTTGTCCAACAAACTAGACGAGTGGTTCTCAACCTTTCTGTACCCCCGTACCCCAGTCTTTTTAGTTCGAGTATCCCATACTGACAAATGCCCCCGTCCCTACCCTCCCACCGAGAAAAGAAGCTTTTATATTTACTTTCTCGTATACGAAGTATACAAAGAGAAAATATTGTAATCGTCAAAAAATTCGAACTCGAGATTTTGACGAATCTCCACGTTTTAGACCTCCCTGAGTCCGAAAAACACAATTTTGGAATTATGTCTGTCTGTGTGTGTGTGTGTCTGTGAACACGATAACTCGAAAACTATTAGAGATAAAGAGATGAAATTTGGTATGTGGTCTTTAAACATAATTTGTAGGTTTCTATCAAATTTTGGACAAAATCCGTCAACGGGAAGTCTGTCTGACTGTATGTTCGAGGTCATGCGAAGGCTATAACTCAAAAACTTGAAAAGCCAGATGGATAAAATTTTATACACAGTTTTATCGTCATGAATGTAGGTCCGTATAAAATTTTGGGACAAATCCGTCATAGGGTTGACTGTCTGTCGGTCCGTATAATTTACTTTTGAAGAGAATCCGTTATCTCCACACGCATGCGTTCTGGTTACCTCTGTTGCCGTAATACGGTCATCTTGGCTCACAGCCAAATTCTGCTCGAATAAAAGTGAATTAATTATGGAGTGTTTTCTTTTAATTTTTCTTTCATGCCGAAACATTTTCAAGAGTTGCATATTTGATTGCGGTTAGTTTTATTTTGTATATTTCGTAATGCATTTTTTTTTTCTGAATGGATTTTGCAATATTTTTGCTCTGACAGAACGAGAGTAGTTGTTAAAAGTAAAGTTATAAAGTAACAAACCAAAATTAGTGTCAATTGATTCATCAGTTCTGTTTTTCATGCTTTTTTTAATTTCTTAAGCACTCTGCCAATGTGCATGATATTTTCAACTACAACAATCGGTAGTAAATTTGTAACAATCAGATCGGAGATATTGCTGGCAAGCTAAAAGGCTGCTTAGATGTGTGCAAATCTTTTAGTAACTCACATTAGATAATTGAAATTTGGTATGTGGTCTTCTAATTTATCCACGCGGTGGGAGGGGAAACAGCACCTTTTGGGGGAAGTATACGAGAAAGTTTAGGGGAGGCCACTCCCGCTGGTTTTAATATTGATTGATCATGCCCATGTAAGGCCCGCTACACACCTCAGATTTTGACCGAACAAGTCATGAGCGGCAAAATGCTGGAGAAGCGATTAGCGGCGTGAAGTACACTGATAACAGTTGGTTACTATCCACAAGCCGTTTTCCCGGGG
The DNA here is from genome assembly GCA_013235015.1 of Araneus ventricosus. Lineage (NCBI taxonomy): Eukaryota > Metazoa > Arthropoda > Arachnida > Araneae > Araneidae > Araneus > Araneus ventricosus. Next base: position 19,638 of record BGPR01021207.1, read on the forward strand.
GGAATGCTGAGCAAAACAGCAGCTAATTACTTTTCAGAGCAGCAGCATCGCAGGTCTGTGGGTAGTACCCAACAGCTATCAATGTACTTCACGCCACAAATCGCTTTTCCGGAATTTTGTCGTTAATAACTTATCTGTTTAAAATCAGATGGTGAAACGGAGTCCATAAGCAACTGAAGATTTGATTAGATAATAGGGGAAATAAAATATTTAAGGGTTTAAGTGTGGAAAATGCTACATAAATATTTTAAAACATGATCAATTAAATACACAGAATCTCTATTAATCATACTTGTGTATTGGTTAGTAAACGCTTCAGGGTGATTCTTTCTTCAAAGAGTGTGAAGTTAATGATGACTGCGCTATTACTAAAAAGGGGGGAAATGAGCCGTTCCAAAATTCTAGGTTATGAATTGGGATGGATTCTCAAATACGCAACGGAGGTAGCAGTCTAGGCCTCGATATTTATTTATTTACTTTGCAGTATTTTTAGGGTAATCTAATTTTGCGCTTTCATTTCGTTTACAAAGGTGTCATATATTCGAACTCATTCAAATTAAAATCAAACAATGTTTAAATTTCAAAAAATTATTCTAGGATTTTTTTCATGTTTTCAAGTTCGTTTTCAGAACAGTGTTGTCCAATTTTTTTTCTCAGTTGGCTGACTGAACCACAAGTCGATACTTCTGGCAATTACTTTCTACTACTCCTAATTACTTTGTATTAGGATATTTAGATTATGTGGTATCCGACTGGTTTAAAATCGTCGTTTTTGATGAAATTATCAAAAAAAATTTATGACTTAATTGTGTAGCCTGTTTAATCAGCTTTCTAAAACTGTCTCACTTTTTACTCTACGTGATTTACAAATGGAGTTACAGCTGTTTTATTACCGGACTGCAAGCATTATTTTATGTTGCATGTAAACTTTAAATGTGTTTTCTGAGAAATGATGTTTTTGAGGAAAACTGTCGATCGTAACAATGATTTCTCAAAAAGTGATTCAAGTATTGATATGAAATTTTCTGAGATTGTTTTCTGTTATATGCTTGATGTTTTCCTCTAAAAACTAAGGTCAATTTTAAAATCAAGTATTATTTTTAAGTGCTTAAATATAAACGAAAAGCATTTTTTATGAAAAATTACCAGTTTCGTAACTATGTTTAGCTATATCTCAAAACTGTTTTGAAATACAAAAAATATTTTAGAGCATAACACAGATAACTGTCATAAAAATGTACTCCTACAAGGATTTATGTATATTTAGAATATGATTTTGTCTATGGCTGTTAGCGTAAGGCAAATATTTTAGTCACTTTTCTTCAAATTTCTCAGTTTTTTTTTTAAAAAAAGATTATTTTGAAAGCCTAATTTTACAATATTTTCATAGTTTTAAAACATATGCAGATGAAAAATAAATATAAATTATTTTTCAAAAAAATGTCTCCGAACACAGTCGGATACCTTAAAAAGCTTTGCAATTTTTTTTTACCATTTTGTTTAAAATTACTTTAACTTGAACTTATTTTTTTAATTTGCGTGATGACCCGGGTTAAAAGTTTTGTTACTCTAGTTTGCAATATTTGTCTCTAAAAATTGCTTGTGTAAACATTATGTTATAATCAGGTTTTGGAAGTTGTAGCGGAGGAAAGAGGGTGAATCACACATTGCCTAAGGAATTCATTATAATACTCCATAGAATATTAGGACCACTTACTAATATTAATTCATCATGAAATGGTAATCCACTATCAATACTATTTATTACACATTTCGTAAAGAATTAGAATGTTCATTAAATGACATCCTAATTAACTAATGTTAAAGTTAATTACCCAGTTACCAGCATCCTAATTTGTATCACTAAATATAATATACTATAGCTATATAAATTATAGTTAATCAAAATTTGGGTAATCAAAATTTATTTTAATAAATATTTAATTTAATTAATAACAATTAATTACTTTCCATTAATAATTTTTTTATGCACAGCATAATATAAGTATGTAAGGTAGGAGGGCCCAGATATCGCCTACATTCCTAATATCGCCTACCAATAATTATTTGGTAATAAATATTTAGTAATTTAATTAATAACAAATACCTACTTTTCATTAATAATTT
>BGPR01021208.1:0-25323 GCA_013235015.1 Araneus ventricosus
CACAAAAAAAAACCCACGACATGCTCTGCAGAACAATCAAAGCAAGGTGCTCTTTATGCCACGCCTTGTCTCTTCCCGTTTCGCTCAACGCAGCCTCCAGAGATAGGAGCAATGGTAAAATTAACTCTCCTTCATAGCGTGGCTTACGAGAAAGCCACGCCTTCATCGGGGCTGACGTCACTGGGGATGAAAATCCGAAACATGCACGTTGAAAGCTGACTTCAAAAGTCATTGACAGAATTGCAAATTCTGAATGTATGCCTTGGTTTTAAATAATTAATTTTAATATAATGTTTTGTCATTATTGAGTTATAAAGATCCTATTGGTTAATTAGTATTTTTATATCTATTTTGCATTTTACTGTGGTACGTCAAATTTGGACAAACAGCCTGCAGAACTTTTCCAGCTGTTTCAGGTCATGTTGCAGAACGCTGGATATAATTCTGCTGCTTGGTCGTTGATCAATAAAGGAAACCGGTTGCCTAGATTGAACTAATGGGTACTTAGATTGGACCACCAATTTCTTTAAGCACTATAAAGCAAAAATATTTTTGATTCTCGAATCCGCACTGGTGCACAATGCATGGACCCAAGTTGATATTTTGTGCCCAATATCATTTCCTCTTTTCCCGCTATTTCCTAAGAAATGATATAAATGATACGTATCTTACGTTTTTATACTTGTTGATCCCACATTTTATGGCATTAGTGTACTTTTATTGTTTGTTCTTTCTCTCTTTCGTTTTTTTTCTGCCTTGACTTTCTTCAATTTTAATTTATGAAGACTACTAGTGATGATAAACTACTATTTAAGACGATCCTATAGTTTGCGATAATAACCCCAATGATGTAAGTGATTCAATCAAGGCAAACCTTCGTGGTCGAATCTAAGCAACCTTTTCACATCAACAAAAAAATTCCCAAACCTTAATTTTTAAACTTTTTCATAAAAGACCACAGTAAATTGTAGCTAAAGAAATTTCTTATCTGAGAAAATAATAACATGTTTTCCTACTTCATTTAGAACTGCGTAAAGGCGTTTTGTCTTTCGTGAAAATAATCGATTGCTGATGCCTAAATCTAAGAGGCCTCGGTGGCCTAGTGGCAAGGTATCGGCCTAGGAGCAGGAGAGTTTAAGGTTCTTAACCAGATTCCACTGAACTTTCGTCGTGTATTGGGCCTATTGTACGCTAAATCATGCGTAGGATGTCAGTTGTCCTCCCGCTGGTGTGGAGCGGAAATTTGGAGAGGGGTGTCAGATCAGGTGTCATCCTCGTCATCTGACCGCGGTTCAATATTACGAGGTTCAACCCAAAATAGCCCTCGCGTTTCTTCAAAGCGGGACCCTGTATCTGTACTAAAACTAATGTACTAAAGCCTAAATCTAGGCACTTGTTCTCTAACAGTAGCAACGTAACGCTTTCGCTTAAAAATGACTTCATATAGACAATTTACATTGTTTCAACATAATTTGCCTATTTTACGGCCCAAATATATCATGAAATTGAAGCAATGATATTGGCCCAATCTAGGCGCCCGGTCAAAATTCAGCGTCTCTTCTCTATATTTCTATCAACAGTCTGTTAGGACTAAATATGATCTTCATAACTATTAAACTAAATGAAACCCCAAAAATATTTTAATTAATATATTTTTCAAAATTTTTACCCAATGTTATAGGAAACAATTAGATATATCTAATTATAAATATATAAAAATTTATCAATATAAAATTATTTTTGCTTAATTATTCGTTTTATTCATTTGAATGCATGTCAAACGACTTCAAACTTGTTTTCGCTTGTTAATGGAAATCATGCTTAACCAATAGAATTTAAGACCTTTTTCATCCTTGTGAATACATATTTCAACACTAATTATCAGATTACAGCAGCGATTTCTTTGAAAACAAAACATTGAACAATAATGTTATTTAAATATTTTGAGAGCAATTCCTTAAATTTAAGGAATCGCTTTTCCAAAACCTTAAAATTTTTTTAAGTGTTTTCAGTAAGAAATCTAATAATAAAAAAAATAATTTTAAGGGCCTTAAATAATACAAACTGCTTAACTCGGAATTTAGTGTCACATATGTTTGAAAAATACTCTTAGAAAGTCCTATTACTCAAATGTAAATGAGATTACAACTGAAGTTGGTAATTAAATTAATTCATTTCATGATTAAAGCGTCTGAAAGAGCGAATGGAGTTTGTAATCTGATGCCAAATTATGACTTCACGTTATGAGACATAAATGCGAGAGAATTTTCCTGTTTATTCTAAAATATACTTTAAAATTTAGAAACACGTTTTCTAAATTTTTTATTCGGCTATATTTATATTAAGATATATAAAACGTATAAAGTATGCGATTAGCTCTCAAAATATAAATGAGCCGAAGTTTAAAAACCTTTCGCGTGAGTTTGAAAACATCATATGGAATTTAATGAATTCAAGAAAGCAATTAATTTCAAATTCGTCCTATTCATTGTAATTAAACTGCATGCTTTAAGAAATTATTTTAAAATAAAGCAAAATCTGATTTCAGTCACGTGGTTTTATCAGAAAACCTCGTTAACTATATTTTTCGAAAAATAATGTAAGTCTATTGCAAGTTCAGGTACATTAGACTGCAAACTATAATGCATGGTATACTGTAAAGTCCGGCTAGATAGCAAAATAGCCGGGCAGTTCTTAAATGCATCATTTTCTTCCCCGCCAATTCCATTAAAAGTACCCTTTGTATACCTACTCTTCTTCCTATTTTCTGACATCTTAGTACAGGCAAGTGCTTTATAAACGTTTGTTATGCACGGTTCTTGGTTTTTTTAAAAAAATTATTAGAGAAAAAGAAGTCGAAGAATTAAAATGTTGCACACATTTTAAGGTCCTTTATAATGTCTAATTTAATTCCAGGAAACATAAAATCATGCATGTTCCTTATGTGTAGCATTTAAAATAAACATAATATTAGCGTAAAATGCAGACTTAAATCTTTCAAAGATTATTTAAACTTATTTTTCTGCTCATGGATAAATGATAATAACGTGAAAAACAATCCATAAGATAAAAGAATATAAACTGGCAGTTTTAATTATTTATTTATTTATTTTTAAAAATTCCAACAACTTCGTAGCAAATTATTTATATTTTTTTAAGCGAAGAGTATTTTTTTAATTGGGACGGATAGTAAGGTATTTATATTTCCCCATCGCGATGGGCTGAAGATTTGTTTGATGTAATTTATTCTGCTGTCTAATAAATAGCTTTTATAAAGATTGTTAAATTTAATTTTTCTTTAAAAAATTTTATTCTCAGTTTTAAAGAAAAATATTAAACATTTACAAAACATACAAAAAATTTCCTTCAAGCATCTAATTGGAATTTATATTTACGTAAAAAATATCAATCGGAATTCGATGTAAAATGAATCTTGATGCAAAATTTTAATGTGGACATATATAGGGAGAGATGAGTTAAGAATGATCAAGTTCTACAAGGAGGTATATCCCAAGTCTGAATTATTTTTGCTTATATATTGCTCTACAAAAAGATACTTCACCCCAGACTTCATTTCATCACATTCAAAATTTGCGAAGCAGTGCTGCATATAAGGTCTTAAATGCTGAATTTCAGTTTCAGCATTTTTGAATGATGCCTACAAATGAGATTTGTTTCATGGTATCAACAGCATTGATATTGTGACAAACTGTATGCAATTGCAGATGCTTTACTTTCTAAAATGCAAGGCTTATAAAGAGAAAGCATTGTAATCGTCAAAAAATTCGAACTCCAGATTTTGATGCATCTTCATGTTTTATAACTTCTTGGGTTAGAAAAAACACTAATTTGAAATTTTACTTTCACTTATATTTTTCCTAATTTACTCGTGATTCTAAAAGTAATAATTATGCATTAACATATCTGAAAGTATTTGGCTCAAAAGCGTGGGAGAAAAGTCTCTAGATAAACCGCTAAGAATTGGATTGAAAATTTGCTGGATATGTGAGAAGATTGTGGTTTTATTTTCCCTTGTTGTTTCCGTTGCTTTTCCAGTGAAGATTTTATAAAATTCAGCGACTTGAATCTGATGAATAACTGAAAGTTTTTCCTTTCGCAGAAGGTATTCATTTGAATCATTGAATAGTAATGTGTTTTATAGTTTTCAACTCATTTGAAAACTCTCATTGAACAAGTGAAAAACTCAATATAAGGTTTTGACAATGAAAAGAGAATGATAATGAGATCAATTCCAAATTTTGAACAAAATTCAAGAACGGAACAAGGTACTGTTCCAAAATGTCTACTCGATTCTTTTTTTCCGCCCCCCCCCCCCCCCCAAAAGACTTCACATTGGGGAAGTATACATAAAAATTGGCGGGAATACACCCCCGTTAATAATGATTATAATGAAATCAAACCAATTGCATTGCTTCATTGTATCTTTAAAGAATAAACAATAATGTGTTTATTCTTTATCTTATTAAATATCGTAGGCGAAGCCAAGACATGATGCAAATTCATTTATGAAGAAAAAATGAGATTTTGCCTTGACTGCAATAACATATCTTTAGTTCTATGAAATGTGAAGTATTTGTATGAAAATAGACCTTATCAATAAAATTTAATTACGAATACAAGACAGTTCTGTTTTAATGGTGGCACAAAAACTATACAATGGAGAAAATAATTTAAATAGTAGAGTGGCATAAGTACCATCAATAAAAAAATATTTTAAGACATTAATTTTGATAAAATTATGTACAAGAATATACAAGTTATTAAATAATTCGTTGACATTCACTAATTGGATTCATACTTTCAATAAAATGTAATTCAAATAAATTTTTAAAAAATTAAAAACACACTTTATTTGGTGTACTATAATGTATTATTTTTTATTTTAATTATTTTCTACCTCTTAAAATTTTATTTAGAACATACAAAGGACAAAGTTTCAAAACTTTAGCATACCAGGAAGTGAGTTAAAAATAATTACAGAATTCCAACAAATTTGAAACAGGTAAAGTTAAATAAATTGCTTAATAAAACACATATAGTCTCGGTCACTAGTTAATTTATATTTGAAGCTTTTGTTCTAAAGCAGCATTACTTCCGCTTAAAGCTTTCTCCCTTAATTGCAGTTAGTTTCTCATAAAAGAACTGAGAATTAGAATGTTTAAACTAAAATGTTGGAAAACGAGTATATAACTATTCCGAGATATAGGGCTAATTTATTAGTAGCATAACCTGGAATATGGTTCCTGATTCTCTGGTTGTAAAGCAGTGGTAATAGGTAGAGTTCATGTTAGTAGAACCTTTCAGAGTAGTGGAATCACTTAGCTACGAACAGGGTTGGGAATTTGACTACATTATTAAAGTTAAAGTCTTTATGAGGTTGGTTAGGTGGTGGAATTGGTTAAACGCTTAATTGTGAACCTCTGCCTCAGACTATGATTCGAATTAAAAAGGTAAAGCATGTAATTTGCATGTATCTTCAAAACAGGGCGTTAACCTGTTAACGCCCATAAAGCATTTAAAGCATTGATTTCAATAAATTTCATTTAAATTATGTTATAAATACCAAGATTAAGAAAACTATGAAATAAAATTAAATTCCGAAAAAATTTGCAATCCAATAATTTTTGAAAAAATCGACAGAAATTCACTTTTAATAAATTTTATTTATTCTTATTAATAGTTATCTATTATAAAGTAAAATGCCAAAAATTTAGATTGCTTACGAATTTATTGCTTTACCTAGAAAATATATAACAAAAGAAAAATCAAAATGACGACAATTCTATTTCACAATCTGGCTAACTGATGGTATATGTCAATATAAAACAGTTTAACAACTAGGGATACTGACTTGTTAAACAAAGCAAAAAAATCCAATAATATGAGTTCGTTATAGACAGGGGAGTGACATGTAACTGCCTTACAAAAAAGACACTGGGCGTTAACGGGTTCATATGACAAAGCCTACAATTGCCAACCTATGAATTTTATTTTACGCCACGATACCGCTTATAGAGCCACCTGTTCGGAAACTGCGAAATTATCCTTCCTATATCAAAAACGCAAAAATACAGGGAAATAAGTCAATTACAACGTCCTAGAGCATCATCGATTTAGTACAAAAAGACTGTACAAAAATGGCAGAAAAAAAGATTGAATGCATTCAGTTTAGCCACTTAATGTAGGTTTTAGTTATATTAACGTCCCGTTTTGAAGTGACACGAGGGGTATTTTGGGATGGACCTCGTAATTTTGAACCGCGGTCAGATGACGAGGACGGCGCCTGGGCACACACCCCCTCTCCAAACTTCCACGCTACACCAACGGGAGGACATTTGCCCACAGCGTATGATTTGGCATGCAACAGGCTCCATACACGGGGGGAGGGTCTTCAGTGGAATTGGGTTTCGAATCTGGAACCCTCCGGCCCCAAGCCCGAGACCTTACCGCTAGGCCACCGCGGCCTGCCACTTTAATGTAAGAGATGTAATTTTCTATAAATAGGACGCTGGGTGTGAACGGGTGAATATCACAAAGCCAACAATTATCAATCTATAAATTATTTTCTTTGATAGAGACCATAGAATTTCAGAAAAAATATTATTGTATCATTTATATCTTCAACGAGAAAGAATTATTAATTACATATTCAATGAAATTACAATTAAAATGAATAAACTATAACAAAATACAAATGTAGTGACTATTTCTTGTAATAATTTAATCACAATACCCAAGTAAAAGCAAATTCTAAAATGTTTAACTCTTCTGATTGAAAATCATTCGCACAGTCTATTGGACGTCATTCTGACTTTGGCTGAATTCTCACGTAAAGATTCTAATCCCATTTTCCCCTGATTAACTTTTTAATTAAAGTAGACCCAGAGAGTCCTTCTACATTAATTGCATTGCACACACAGAACCAGTCAAAAAAGCAGTAAAGAGAGAGAGAGAGAGATAGCAGAGAACCATAGATGAAACGAGGTAATATCTTCAACGAGAAAAATTATTCATTATATATTGAATGGAATTACAAATAAAATGAATAAATTATAATAAAATACAGATGTAGTGACTGCTTTTAATAATTATTTAATTACAACGCTCAAGTAAAAGCAAATCCTAAAATGTTTAACTCTTCTGATTGAAAATCATTTGCACAGTCTATTGGACGTCATTCAGACTTTGGCTGAATTCACACGTAAAGATTCTAATCCCATTTTCTCCTGATTAACTTTTTAATTAAAGTAGACCCAGAGAGTCTCTCTACATTAATTGCATTGCACACAGAGAACCAGTCAAAAAAGCAGTAAAGAGAGAGGGAGATAGCAGAGAACCATGGATAAAACGGAGAAGTTTCTACGAAAGGAAAGTTTATTTCTCCTGTACTTTTTGCCTCTTTCTTTTCTTCCGTAATTCCAGGACAAAGAATTATACCGAACTGAAGGGATTTGGTGAAATAGTGTGGAAAAAAGCTGCAAACTGAATTAGATAACGAGAAAGAATGTGGAACACAGGTGGACTGAAAATTCACTGGATAAATGAGGATTTTTTTTTAAATTTCGGACACATCGCTAATGAAATTTTCTCACATTATCCATTGCTAAAATTTCTTTTTTTTCATTGCTACTCGTGTGATTGGTGATTTTTAATTTGTCTCGTTGAATTCGCTGCTTTTCCGCTGAGTTATGTAGAAAAGCCACTTTTGTGAATTAATAAGAGTTTTTAAGCATAAAATATAAATTTCAGTCAGTGGATGCTAATATTTTTGATTTTTGGCACAGTTAATGGATCACTTTAGTTTAGCTATATTAACATAACATTTTGAAGCAACACGAGGATATTTGAGGAAGGACCACATAATTTTGAAACCTCGGTCTAATAATGAGGATGACACCCAAACTGGTACTCCCCTCTCTCTAAATTTTCACACCACGCCAGCGGAAGGACGTTTGACACACTAGTTTAGTTATATTAACGTCCCGTTTTAAAGCAACACGAGGGCTATTTTGGGACGGACCTCGCAGTTTTGAACCATGGTCAGATGACGAGGACGACACCTGAGCTGTCACCCCCTCTCCAAACCTCCGCTCCACACCAACGGGAGGACGTTTGGCCACTACGTAAGATTTAGCGTGCAACAGGCCCCATACACGACGGATCTTCAGTGGAATCGGGCCTCGAACCTGGAACCCTCCGGCCCAAAAGCCGAGACCTTACCACTAGATCACCGCGGCCTGTTTGACGCACTAAGTTAGATTTAACGTACACTTCACCCACATACAAGACGTATCTTCAGTGGAATTGGGTTTGGAACCTGGAACCCTCCTACCCCAAAGTCAAGATCTTCCCACTAGGCTTCCGCGGCCATCACTAGAGCAGAAATTGAAAAAGAAAATGAAAGGTTTAAATTTAATTCCTTTATAAAAAATAAAGGAACATTTTTATGCACTCAGTTATATATCTTGTTTCGTATGTTCTTGATAGTTACCTTCTACGTCATTTTTAAGAAAACCCAAAGTTAATGTGTTTTTGTTCTTTCGCAAGAAAAATAAAAATAATAGTACATTAAGTCTTAACATGCAAGGACGCGTTTGAATCGATTGAGCACGAAGGGTCTCATGGGGTGTTGGACACCCCAATTTAGTATCTAGTGATTAACAAGCTAGGATGCAAATAAACTGCATCTTCCGATTTATGACTTGTCAATGGAATGAAAATACAGAAAATACAGCCCTCATAAGTAAAATAACCCAATAAATTCTTTCATATCCAACACAGTTATACTTCTAAGATATCTTCAGTTAGCTTTCCTAAAAAGGGTTTTAAATATACGCACTAAAACATTTCACTAAACATTCAGTCATTGTGTCGTTCATTAAAAGTGACCATTTCAATAGGTTTTCAACATCTTTTGACAAAATGATATCTCAAGGTGTTTCCGTTAATTAAAATCTTTCCCAGAAAAATATTATCAGAATTGTTGTTGTTACTAATCTCCAATCGAGTCTGACGGTGTCAGACCAGATCAAGGAATCCGTTGACTTTGATGAAATCAATGACTGAAAAAAAATGAAAATTTCTTCCCAGTCAAGTCCTAGACAGTCCAAAATGTGTTTAGGTGATGTTTGATGTTGCTGGCATTTAGGGCAGAGTGGGTAGGTATTGGAAAGGGGGTGTTCCTGGGATGAATGAGCGAAGTACGTCGGGAGTGTATACTCCTGGCAGGGTCACCCAAGGCGTGAAGGTCACTCCATTATTCCCAGCTAACACTAACAGGCTTGGAGCTAAGACAATCTTCTACCTCATGGTGCTCCGGTCTTCGGATTACAGAAGCTGCACATTCCCTCCTATGAATCAGTTGATCAGAAGTGTTTGAGGCCGGTACCGAATCAATGTCTAAATCCGCGAGTTGATCCATGATCCTTTCAATATTCTTCAACTGAAATGCTTTTACATTCCAAGTTAATACATTCTTCATCTGATGTAACTTCAGTAAGCTTACAGTCTAATCAAGCCATTTAATCTTTATATGAATGAAGTAATTGGACAAATTTATGACGTAATCAAACGTAAATCTCTAATCTGTGTTAACTGTCTATATAACGGAATTCTCTGTTCTATAAAAGAAATATAAAACGGTAATTTTTTCCATGTAATCTTTTAAAAATGACTTTCCTTTAATTTGCTCTGAAGGTTCGGTTTCACTCTTAAAAGTCCGATTTTTAAAAATGTTTTTTGACATTCATTTCTTGAAGAAAACATAAGAAAAATACTTTAAAAAATACTATTTTGTTTTTAAGTGCGGTTTATGGCTAAAAAACAGTTTGTTACTAACTCAGAACACTGGGTTTTGTTTCAGAAAAAAATTTCCATGATTAAATTCTATAATGTAAAATATAGATGAATTTTAATAAATAGCAATACGCATAAGGATATTCCTTCAGCATCGTAGAATCAAATGTGGCATTGTCATGTTTACAAACAAGGCAAAAAAGATGCTTTCCTCGAGTGAAAAACATCAATTTATATTTATTTTTTTATTTGCACTCAGCCTGCTTTCTATATGCTGTAAATTGATTTAATAAAAATTTCAGTATGCTTCCTATTGCCAACAACAAGCATTAGAGCTTCAGTCTTATTCTCAAGATTTTAGAAGACAAAATTGGGTATGTTGCTTAAAGGCAACACTGGACTTTTAAGGGTTAACTCAATAATTAGTTTCAAAAGAGATAACAATACTCATAAGGAAATTCCTTCAACATTCTAGAATAAAATATGGTATTTTCAAGTATGTAATCAAGACAAAAATGATGCAGCATTCTCAAGTGAAAAACATAAATTTATTTATATTTTTTATTAGAACTCAGCCTGCCATCTATATGATGTAAATTTATTTAATAAAAATTTCAGTATGCTTCCTATTGGCAACAACAAGCATTAGAGCTTCAGTCTTATTCTCAAGATTTTAGAAGACAAAATTGGGTATGTTGCTTAAAGGCAACACTGGGCTTTTAAGGATCATCTCAATAATTAGTTTAAAAAGCATCCAAATTGTAATTCAATTTATGAAATATTTTGTACATAAACTATTCACCTTAAAATTATTCAGCTTAGTCATTATGCACCATCACAATACAACGACTAAAATCACCTTAAATTGATTACGTTTTCTTCCAGTAAATAACTGAGAACTTTCCACGTATGAGCCAAAATATTTGACAGTGAATGCAAAATTATCCCGAGTTGTCAAGCTTATTTATTTCTCACATTACCCAGAAACTAGCCCAAGTGATCCCAGTTTCGAAAGCTACGCGATAATATCTCGAGCTCAGGTAAGTAAAGCTTTTGAAATGACCATATCATACAACAAAGCACAGGATGTGTGTTTGCCTTCATTATTAAAGTTTATTCAGTAAGAGATGGAAATTAGCTCGAAAATTATGAGTGTTTGGAATGTGTTTGTATTTAGTGTTAGCCTCATCCTCGTCTAATACAAGGATGTAGGTTGATGTATTGAGCATCATGTCAGCGCAGTATTAGGCCATTGAATATTTCTGTGGGTAAAGAAGGGCATTGAGGCTTCGTTCTCTAATGAACGGAACTTAAATTATGGTGATTTGAGTTTTTAAAAAATTCCCAAGAAGTTTCGACGGCTAAATTTCGTTTCAAAAGAATGGGCGTTGGGCTCGAGTTATTTAGTTATTTTCATTTTTTGGCAAAAGTCAATTTAAATAGAATAAACGAGATTACTAATGACTTCGAATAATTTTTAAAGTCAATTTCAAAGCTGTATGTATATTTTACATGTCTTTCGTCTGGCCATGAACAGGGAAAAAGATCGAGTTTTGACAAAGCATGATTTCGAACCACATTGGTAAAAATTTACTTTTTTTACTGTTAATTTATCATTATAAAAATACGATGTGGTCTTATATTGTAGATCAAATCTATGTCCTCTAGACAACTGCTCAGCAAAGAAAGATTGGTCTTAACCCAGAAATGTTATAAATGTAATCTTATTAATATTTCACCGTAATCTCTCAATTTTTTAGCATACCATTAATCTTCTTTCTCAAAAATAATTTCTAGTATTTTGTGATAGTATAGTTGTTTTCATATTCACAGCAAAATAAGAGAATATTCTGATTTAATTATTGTAAATCTTAAAATAGATTCCCTTCTTTGCTTAGAATGGATTATTAAAAACCTCTTAAGAACTTTAATTAACAAAGTTGTGGCATACATTAAAACACAAATCATTCTCTAATAATTATTTTTAGCATTCCTGATTTTTTTTTATCAAAAACTGATGGGAAAACAAAATAAAGCACATTATAGTTGTCAAATTCATAGCAAGTCATAGTTGTTTAAATTCTACAAAACTCTTTCGTTAATTTCAAAGAATTGAAGACAAAAATTACCCAATCATTGCTTTCAACTCTCATAAAAATTACTTGTATGGAAATAACATGAGAAATCTCAAGCATTTTTAAAACTCCCTTTTTTGTAAAATATGAATCCTTCAATAAACATTTTTTTTGCAAAATTTAAGGTGATTGAAATGCTTCTAAACATTATAACAGTTTTTCTAAAATTTTCTACAATCATTTTTCTATAATTTTCTGATTATTTAAAAATACTTTACATTTTAGTGCATGAAAAATATATTTTTAGTTTGCACAATCTTTATTAAAATAGTGCTTCATTTACCATCAAAATTGCTTATGTTTTCTATGAAATGTTAGCGTGATTGCTATAAAAATCAGCATTTAGCCTTATAAATATCCATTAATAAAAATAATGCATGAAAAGTTCTTGAAATTAAAAGTATTTTAAATTTCGCGTACGTAAACTAAAAAAATATTTACTCACTAAAACTATAAACTATTCACTATGAACTAAAAATATATATAAAATTCTAAAAAATATCTATTCACAAATTTATATCTTTTCCACTTAAGAGGCTCTTTTAAACTCATCTTTTTCAAAGTTGGTTTTTAAGAAGATATAAAAATATTTAGATGGCTGGCATACGCTTTTTAAGGTGAATTCTATTTTTTATAACATGAGCTTCCTATTAATATTCCAACTGAGTTTAATTAAAATGATTGAGCGAATTAAAAACATCTCAAGTATTTTTTATATTGAATTTCTTAAAGAAATATTTTTTATATAGTGCTAAAAACCGCATTTACTAGTTTTTTTGATATATGAGTACAAGTACTTTTAGTCGTTCCAGTAGGAATAGTCTTTAATGGATTTTGTATTTTCCCATGAATTATAGAAGCTAAATTTAAATAAATACTTTTGGGTTAGAATATTTTCGTAATCTGTGTGCATTATAAAATTTTATTGCTACTGTTGAGTTCTGAAAAGGAAGAATTATTTAAATAATTTTGACTTATTTTTTTCGCTATCAACTGGCATTTCTACAACAGAAACTCAAAACATATTTTCCTCTGAATCTTAAAATAAAATGTCATTCAATAAAGGGTATTTTTATTGCTTTCGAAAAAAAGAATCTGATTAAAAATATTTTTATCGGAACATTTTACATCCGGTTGTATAAACAGCTTCGTCTTTCTTCAGCTGTGACTGCGCGAATGATATAGGAGACTATAAAAATCTTTTTCAACTATAGGATAATTAATTACATATTTTGTTGTTTTAATTCTTTATTTTACATACATATTTTGTCAAAAACATTTTAGTAGAATTCTTTAATGAGTTTCGACATTCAAATACATATCAAATTATCAATGCGCCCTTTTTGTAGTAAATAAAAGCTTGGCTTTTTAAAATTTTATTCATAATTAAAATCAATAATATTCTAAAATAAGATGCAATAACACTGAATTCGATGGGATTCATTATCAAATTGCAATGAAAATCAATGAAAAATCAATTTCTTCGTATTACATCATAGTTAGTTAGTTTTTCATATCGGAGTAATTGATATTGATGCAAACACTTACGAACCGAATATTTGTTCATAAATCAAAAGTTTGTTTTCCAAGTGATTTTATTATAATATTTAAGAATTTGCGTGCATTTGATATACCTTTACAAATAGAGGCATTCTAAACCAAAATTTCAATTGAAGGAAAGAAAACTTGTACCACATTGGATATATGTCTAACGCACCTTCATATCTTTTCAGAAAAATTTGAAAATGTTACTCGAAGTTAAGTTAAAATATGTTTCTCAAGTTCCAACTGGAGCCTAGCGGAAAAGAAATATGAACACTGGATAGAAAAACTAAAAGGAACTCAAATTATCTTAATTTATTTTTGCATCCCAACCTTCTATAAAATGAAAGACCAATATCGAAAGTCAACTTACAATTTTTCTGCCTTCCAGCACTAAACAAAACTGGATTATTTTAGCATTCTCTGTCATGCGGTTCACAGAATTAATAAAATCAATGATCATGCAAAACACTCGAAATTCCAAAGAAAAAGCCAATAAAGCACGGCTGATTACTATGGTACAAAAGAATGACAAAAAATAATAAAAAACAATACAAAAATATAGGAAATACCGAAAATAAACAAAAAAAGGATAAAGAGAAAATTCCTGGAAAAAACACACCACGCCCAGGTGAAAAAACGATTTTAGGGACTGTAGTGGGAAAGGGAAGTAGCTAGACAGCCCTCGCCACTGATGGCAACATCATTAGCAGGTGGGTGCAGGGTACAGGGGGCAGCCGTCTAATCAACTGAGAAAGCAGCATTCCGGAAATGAAGCTGGAATGAGTGTTTCTAAGATGAAACGCGTATAGCTTTATCGGATTTCCCATCTCTTGTAATGATGCTTTAGAGAGCTGTGTATAACGTATACAAAGGGCGAAAAGTGCTTTCTAACTTTATGAGGGACTTTTAGAAACTGACGCCTTGTATGGATGCGTTATGAGTGCATGTGTGGTTTCCATTTAAGTATCGTGTTGTTATAGGAGTTTATTTTTGTCATGGGGATAAATGGGAATGGTCTATTTTGGAGTGATTTTCGAAATTTGTCTGAAATGTTTATCATAGTTATGAAGGAAATTATATTTAGAAGTTTCGTGTCGTTTTTTGCTTATTAATCTGAAATAGAGTTTGGCTCTTAGTATAGTTCTATAAAATTCCAAAGTTAATTAACGGATTTTATAATAATTTGGGGATACAAATCATTTTCACAATAGAACAAGAGGTTAAAAATGCATGGGGATTTGCTACAATTGGCTCTTTGTCAATGAATGAAGTAAAAGAAAGAGTACACACCATATGAAATGTACAACTCAGAATAAATGGAGTGCGAATTAACAGTAGTTGCATGAACATGCGAAGCGTGTATCGTCTCAGATGTCAAGACTTTTGAACACTTATTGTTATTTCAAAAGTTTGTTATTGATATTGCGTCCTACTTGCCATTATTGTGTTTGTGATGCCGTATACGATTTGCAATGTTGTTATTCGTGCAACTCGGTTGCCAAATTAAAGTTAATTTCTATTCTACTCAGTCTATGTTGTACATTTCATCTGGTATATCATATTTTTCAAAATTAATTCACTCACAAAGAGCCCTCTCTATCACCCCACAACATTTCGACCCCTTATTCCGATTGCAGAAATAGTTAGATAGCACGTAAGGTTTGTAGGTTTGATTTTGACTTAGTATTACATACCAACAAATTTGACGCGTCAAACTTAAACGAACTTGCTTTAACAAATTCGCCATTGACAACAACGCCACCTTCCTTGCATTGCAAATTTGCAAAAAACAAGCTTAATGCAAAGATAGCACAAAGAGATAATTATCTTTTGTCCCAGACCGTCCTTCTTTTAATTCAATAAATCAATGATAATTTGTTAGAAAAAACAACTTTCAAAAAAAATTTTGAAACGTTTTCCATCTTTTTACCCCAAAATTTTTACTTTAACCTTTGAACGGCAAAATATTTCAGCTGAATGTTTGAAAACGGCCTCTCTGTAGCTAATGGTGAAAACAAATGTTTCAAGACGGTTTGGTTAATAAACAGAAACAACTTTCTACGCCGGAGCCGGTTTAAGAAATAATCGGTGACTTTCTGCGACGGAGCCGGTTTTAGAATAGTCATCAGTCGAAACGACTTTCTACGTTCCAGCCGGTTGGTTAAAGAAAACTATATCGCCTTTTTTCTTAATGTTGAAATTTTAACATTTATAAACAAAATTAAATCTTGAAAATACAGTTAATGTTTGTTTATTAGCTTATACATTTTGTATACATTTTAAAGTAATTACTTTTGAACTCTAATTTCATAATTTATTCTACTAGCAAAACGTATTTATTAGTATCGCTCTCTCTTTGACTTTAAATCATATTCTCAACTCAAAAAATTAATGAAATCAAGAAAATAGTTTTAAAATAAATCCTATAGCAGATCAGAATCGAACGATGTATTAGCGAAATCTATCTTCTCACCTCTCATGCTTGCAACTGGCCGAGTGTTATAGACGTCAGGCTAGCATGCGGCAGGTCGCAGTTCTATCGAGGTTGTGTTTCGTACTCTGTTTTTTTGCTATAATTTGCAATGAGTTTGCAGTGCAAATTTGCTACTAAAATCCCATGATGACTTCGAAGCTTGCGTTAACTTGCACGAACTTAGAACACCACACTTGCACTTGAAATAAACAAATTTGCTTGCTGTAAGCTTGCAGATTTGCAGTGCAAGTCTGCTGCAAACTAAAATTGCTATCTGGGTTGGTTTCTGTATACATGACCATCCCTGAAACTTTGTAAAAGACCTTTCTGAACACTCTGTATATTTAATGGCACGGCATATCTCTGATAAATCCCGTTAAAATTTATGGTTTACGGATTATTTTAATACTAGTAACAAATGCTGTAAAACAATTTATTGTTCAAGCCTTAATTTATAAAACTAGGTTAACTTTTAATTGCAGAAATTAAATCATATTTTACACGCTCTTACTTAACTTGACCGGTTTCATGCGTATAAAGACGGGCTTTTTTTAATCTATTTTTCTCTCAGGTTTTGTTTTCTTGTAATGATCTAAAATTTTGCACGATGCGTGTTTCCGATAAAAAATAAATGCTAAAATTCTTAAATTAATTATTTGAATATTTACAGAACACAACTTTAAGTTAATGGATAAATGCAAATTAGAGTTTGAATTCATACGGGTGGATCCATCTAGTTGAGACTAAGAGAAACCCAAATTATGTTACTTCATTTTTCCATACCAAGCCTCTATCGAATGAAAGACCAATATCGAAAGTTAACTTCTCATTTTTTTGTCTTCCAGCACTAAGCAATACAAAACAATAGCATGAATTTGAGAAAAATTTATTTTTAGATTTCATAATATTTAAAATATTGAATTATGAAATGTATTAAAGGCTTTTATTAATGCAGAATTTCTTAAAATATAAGGACATTAAAAAGGATCTTAAAAGCTAGATGTGGTGAAAACACTGCTACAAAAAATAAAGACATGGAATATCCTAAGAAAGAAAATTCTCAAACATTCATTAAATATGAAAATGTATTATAAATGTGATAAAGTTTTTCAATGTCTTACGCTTTCAGGATTCTGTTTTACGACGATTTTTTTGACAAAACATTTGTACTAATATTTCTTTTAAGAGTGCATTTTTAAACCTTTATTATTTTTAATATTTAAAAGATTCATGTGTTAATGTTATCCAGGAGAAAAATTAATTTATCATGAAATTTCTTTTATTGTACATTTTAATCAATTTTATATCTTTTTGACTATCGAAAGAATTCATCAAAATGGAAAATTTATGAATAAACTCATCAATAAACTTGAAAAAAATGTATCACATAATCAACGACATCATATAGGGGAATGAAACAATACATTATATTTTCGTAAAATTCTAATATTTTCTGCATTTTGTTATTATAGAACTCAGCGTTTTTATTTGAAAAACTGTAAAATTTGCTTTCATTTTATTTATTTTTATTTTTGCTTTAAATAGAAAAACAAACTCAGGACGTATCCTACCGAAAAACTACATCATATTCTTTAAATAATTACAAAAGCGAGAAAATTTTTAAATACACTGACAAATCTTCAGAATGTATTATGCCTTATGAAAATTAATGTTTAAGCTTATGGGTAATTGTAATATAATCAAACGGATGTTTTTAAATTATGCTTTTCCAATTTTCCAATACTTTTTGAGATATTTTTAAAGAACTAAAGGAAACTTCTAAAGGTGTGTCTATTTTTAAACTTATCGATTGTTTGTCTTCTGCGGCAGGATTTGACTAATTAAGGCTATCTTTTCTTTGTTATGTATCTAAATATTTTCCATTTAACTCAAATATATTTTCTCAGATAAATTCGATTTGCCAAGAACCATCATTAAATATTTAAGTAATGATTTTCAATATTTATAACATGAATTTTATTTTCTGAAGTTTTAATGAGCGTATCATTCAAATGAGCATTTCAAATCAAAAATAAATTTAAAAAAATCATAACTTTCTTTTTTTCCAGTCAAATTTTTTCAGTTTGAATGTTATACCAGATAAAGGGATTCTTTCACTCATTTTTAGGGTTTATATTGTAGTAAACGCCTAGCGTCCCTTTTTAGGGACGCTTCTAAAATTGCATCTCACTCTCACATGAATTATTTTTTAAACATAAATTTTAAGAAAAAGTATTTTTGAGAATTCGTTTCTTTAATATTCACTCAATGGCAGCAGTTATCAAGCATTCAGTTGATAAAGTAGTCTTTATTTTCAAGTAAGGGTTAGTTTGTTGAATTGTTTAACGAATATACTTGCATTTAGCAAATATGTCAGTAAATGCAATTCTAAAAATATGGATTTTTTCGGAATTTCACAAAATGTTACATTTTAATGGTTTTTTTGGGGCATTCTTAGGACTTTGTCTAAATAGGGATACTACCCTATTAGCAAAAGACAATTCGGGACATCGCCATGATGTAACGAAATTCTGAAAGCTGGACAACGTCGTAAAGATATCGTATGTATATTGTTGAAACTCTTGAGCTAAAAAAGAGCAGGCTTAGGAGTGAGGTAAAACTTAAATTTTTCCTGCAGAAGTTTTTAAAATAATTTTCCAATTGATTTCACGGCATGCAGCATTACTATAGAAAATATTATTGTAAAATGCAACTTGGGCATTATTGGGTTAAATAAATCAAAATACCTGTTGTGAATAATATCATTTTTATTCTATACAGGGTGATTCAAAATTTAATGCTTTTACTTCTAGGGGAAGTGATAGAAACCAAAACAAACAGAAATCACACAGGAAAGCATGTCTAGATGAGCAACTGGACGCTATGCATCAGTGTTGGATTTCAGCTCTAATCAGTTTGAGTTCCCTCTACATACGGAAGACATGCAATAGTTTGCGAATACTGACCTCGTCCCAAGTATCTCCATCTTCGAAATGTTTGGGAAATGTCGGGAATTTTATTCGTGTTGTATTTTGTATAAAACCATATACAACTTTTAGCAGCTGTTGTGAAACTAGATGCGTGCATGCCCTGTTCAAGTGTAAAATATTACCAAATAAGAAGTTTTTAGCTTTTATTGACCTGTTATTTTTGCATCTTATTGTACCTTAAGTAATCTTCAGTCATAGATTCTTAAGTGATTCAGGTTCGCTTTTGGATTTCCCCAACCCATACACTTTGTACGCTGAGTTTTGAATCACCCTGTCCATCAGTAAAAGCAGTATAACAATAATTCAATGATTTAATGGCTATAGAGTAACTTATATATCTATAGGGTAGAATACCTTACAATAAGGAATGCAAAATATTCTTTATTTATCCGTACTCGTATTTTTTTTGGATGTTTAAATAATTACATAACATAACACCACTCCATACCCCTGCAATTATAGGGTTATTTAAGCAGTTTTGCGGTCATGAAGTGATAAGAAAAAACACAACACCCGAGGGCGTGACTTCTCTTATACCGTACCAAATCCCTCTCACTGCTGCCTATTTATTAGACTCTACAAGCTTACAAATATTATCAGGAGCAAGTCCATTAAGATGGTTTGCTATTATGCATTACATTACATTTTTTTGATAACTGTAAGCTTGAAAATATATTTAATTATCCATTATGAGAGATTTGAAAACAGTAATGAAAGACTGGCGTTATATTAATTATGAAAGGTTTAGATAATATATGATGTTGGTGCTAAAGGATGAACACCAATAAATAAATACAATTTTTACTTTCACATAGGTGATTACCCACCTTTTCTAGACCACCTAGAAGAATCTTGACCTATAGTGGAAGAATTGCTGAAAAAAATCTATAATTGCATTGTGATACTAATTGAGAGATATAAGAGGTCAAGTTTTTTGATTAAATATTTTTATTTACATATTTAAACTTTCACCTGCCAACTTTAAATTAATAATATTCTGGAATATTGAAATACAAAAAATACAATTGCTTACAGAGATTCCTGTGATGCACACAGCATACATATAAAACCGAAAAATAAGAACACTGCATATTAAAACAAAACAAGTTTGAAATATTTTATGCTGCAGACTTTAAAATTGCAATAGATATTAAGAAAATAAGAGAATGAGAGAAATTAGAGAGCCATATCGCGATTATACATTATCGTATCATAATAGGGCAAAAAAAAAATTTCGCTGCTGCCGTGCTGAGCTAGTGTTCTTGGCGTGACAAGAAGCGAAATTTGAAAAGTTTGGTGAAAATGCGCATTTTTTACTGCCGATCAGTTTATGAACGGGTTTTGATGAGTTATATTCGAAAATGTTTCAATTAGCAGTATGTCGTTGATTCAAAGGTTCCATTCAACTGAAACACCACTGTCGTTCTGAAGAGGCCCGTGAACAAAGGATCGTCGGTTTGAACAATATATCAACAGTCTGTCATTTTTCCAAGAAAATCTTTAGACGTTGTTTCCGCTTACCATCCTATGTAGAATTCATCACATCATTTTACATAATATCTTAATGCCCTTCTGCAAGCCTGAGTCGCGGTGGCCTAGTGGTAAAGTCTCGGCCTTGGGGCCGGAAGGTCAAAGGTTCCAAACCCAATTCCAGTGAAGTTCCGCCGTGTTTGGGACATGCTGCACGCAAAGTCACAAGTAGTGGCCAAACGCCCTCCCGCTGATGCGGTGCGGAAGCTTGGACAGGGAGTGCCAGCTCTGGTGCAGTCCTCGTCATCTGACCGTAGCTCAAAATAACCTCCATGCTGCTTCAGAACCGGACGTTAATATAACTAAACTAGACTCCACTAATACAGTACTCAAATTAACTCAATAAATTTATATTTCAAATACTTTTCTCTCCCAGGTTGTACAAAAAATCTCCAAGTATGTTATACTAAAGTATACATAATCTATTACTGCTCATCCCATCTTATCATCTGTAATGTTTCCATGTCATTTTATACTTAGTGAGTTTTGTTTTCATATTTTTATTATTAGCATTTAGTTTAGATTTTATATTCAAGAAACTTTATAATCAGTGTGTATATTGTAACTCTATCGATACGGGACTGCCCCATACGTCCCTTCAAGCAAAAGACGATAGCCGGCCGAATGTCACTCTGACATTTCCACCCCCTTTCGTTAAGTGTGATTGATTTCACACCCGCGGCGCGTGATTTCTTCGTTAGAGTGGCTCGCCCAGGTGTGTTAGGGGAAGAGGGGAGTTTTTTTTACAATTCGGACAATGCCAGCAGCCATTGTGGTTTTTGAGGGGGAAAGTGAATTTCCCTTATCTTAGATAGAGGAGCTCAGACGTTCCCGTATTTTGAGGTCCCTTTATTTCAATGGCCTTGAGAATCATAGGGTTAACTTTCTTTCTTTCTTTTTTTTATTTTCAATAGATCTTTCAGCGTATGCCTATTCAAGTGACAAGGAATTTTCACGGTTCCGAGTTCGGAGCATACTGCGGTGAAAAGAAAAAGTTGTTATTTTGAGAATATCAATAAAAAGGAACAGCAATATTACCATTGAATTAATTGTTTTGTGGTTCATTTTCACGTATTTACAAAATTTCTTAACAGCATCATTTAATATCTTAAGGATTTCAGTTTAAAAGAAAGGAACATCACACTTATAGTACAGAACACTACTAAACCTTACACGTTGTAGTGAGTATCTAACGTCAAACAAATGAATATTTGATATCCAAAAATTAATGATTCTTAAACTTTCATTTGAAGCGCTTAAATGAGGTAAATAGTTTTAAATGGATGTGTAAATTATGTTAATTTTCTTTGGAAATTTTTATTTTTTCCTTAATATATTTTTGTAAAGCTTGTAATTAATTTTTAGGTAATTCAATTTTAACTTCATCTTATTAAAAATATTATCTGTATTATTCACTTGATTATGAATAACCTTATGATGTACTCTTTCCATGCAATTTAAGGTACCTTAGATTGCATGCAAAGATTATCAGTAAGCATATTAATACAGATACCAATCAGAAAAATATAGACATTTATTGAACATGGAGCTTTATAACATGGATCTTTCATTAAACGGAATACATAATAGATTTCATATAACTAAAGCCTTCAAATAAATTCGGGAATTTAATCAATGCTTGTAACTCAAGTAAGACAAATAATCTTGACTAAATAAGAGCATGTGAGATTGAAATAATGCATGTGAAAACAATTTCCAAAGGATTTTTTAAAGTGGTTTAAAGGACTTTAAATTTTATTTATGAAATTCTGTTCCAAAATTAAAATAATTTATAAAGGAAGGCAAAGATATTTTCCAGAAATTATGAAAAGAATTATAAACCATTTGCTACCTTCAAAAGTGTATTTGTAACAATAAACTTCAATAAGAATTCGAGGAAATCTCGTTAAAAGTCCCTCAGTTCTTGTTGCCATTTCCTATTAAAGATCCCATAATTCATCCACATGGATAGATCTTTTATGCTTCTAGCAAGATCCACTCAGCAAGCCATTCGACGAAATTTGGACTTAAGCCATTGTCTTCTCTTCTCAGAGAAGGAGAATCTTATTATTTTGTTTCATTTTCTTCTTCTGTGAATCTTAACGCTTCTTTTCCCACCCAAGGGGAGTTAACGGTAGTTCTCTCGACAATGAATGGGATACAGTTGTCGAAATGGCTTGATTGCTACAAGAATAAAAATGTATTGAAAAATTGGATCGGCGGAGGAGAGCTGTTATGAGAGATTTACTACGCCAAATTGAATGAAGAGAGTAAAAAAGAGATCTGTTCAGACAGAAGGAGCGTTGCTGCTGCTTTTATGTTCCGTAAAAGAGTCGAAGTATAATGGCTGAATGGGATTAAAAGACAGGGAAATTGGGAGCTTTCATTTTGTATCTATCTTGTTTTGACTATTAAGGTTTATTTGCTTCAAAAATTCGATTTTTCCTTTTTTCCGGAATCTATAAATGAAATGAGTTATTATAGATGGAGTTTGAAGCAGAAATGACGTCGTTCGTTCTTTTTCTTTATTGAAGGGATTGGATGACAATGTCTTATTGCAAATGTAAGAGAAAAGAAAATATATTTATATAATTGAATTTTCCATCGAAAGCGATTTTTTAAAGGTTTCTAGGTGCTGAATATATATTAAAAATTTGATGTAAATGAGTGATTGAAATGATTGGAAAAAAAATTTCTTACATGATGAATATTGTAAAATAAAACAAAACAGTTGGAGCGCAACTACTTCCAGTCTTTTGTAAAAACAAAATCATCATAATTATTAAATTTGTTTTGCAAGATTTAAAAAGAAATATGTTTTCAAAACAAAATAATGTTTTGAAACGAAACTAGATAAAATTCTTGAAATATTAGGATTTAAATAGATCTTTGATATGTCCGTAAGCTTTAGAAAAATAAGACACACACACTTGCGCACACGCACACAGACAGACACATACATAATACAGGATAAATCTACTGTCGTGGGAAAAACTTCGAGGGGAGATCAGGCAAACGATAAACATCCAAAATCACATAGGAACACGGGTGCGCAAACGCCATCTGGAGGCAGCAGATAGCATTTAAAATAAAACAGCGCATATCTTTCTGAATCTTAACGGGATTCAACTGGAATTTTTGTATAAGTTGCGCTATATCTCTGGTTCTAAAGTGGAGAAAGAAAAATAACGCTCCCTTTCACGCATGTGCAGTAAAAAATTATTTAATATAAATGCTTATATCTTCTCTAATATTTAAAGTATTTTGAGCACATTTTAATACAATGCTTCTCTGACATATTATCACGTATTCTGTAAGTTGTATACAATTTGGTTAAAAACATTGCCAGTTATAAGCAAAAACTATTCGGAAAGTTTTGGGAGTTTTTAAAGAAACCTTTATATCTTCCCAAATATTCATGCTATTTTTACGAAAATGCAGGTAAATATTACGAACATTACAAAAAAGAATTAATGAAAGTGGCAAACCATTATCATTTTTCTGTGAAGTGGAGTGAGCCAAAATCCCTTTTCGACTTATTCAATTTCTGGTCGGTCCCCTAAATGCCACCTTGACAGAGTCTTCAATGCAAAATTTGAGTTAAAACCTATTCTTTATACGGTCGAAGTTCGAGGAGATACTAAAAAAATGCACATATTTCAAAAAGTGTCAACAATTGTAGCCTCCTGCTGTCTCCAGATGGCGTTTACGCACCCATGTTTCTTTGTGATTTTGGATGCTTATAGTACGCCTGACCCTCCGTCGAAGTTTGTCCCACGACCGTAAAATCACTCTGCATATATATAATATAAAAAAGTATAATATGTGCAAAAAGTATTTGTTGTAATATTTAATTGTTTAAATCCTCTTAAGAATACTGAATAAATGAATTTATTAACCTCTTCCTGACGGGTGATAAGGAAGTTGTGCCAGCTGAATATTTTCCGCTTAATAAGAATTTGTACAAATACTGCATCATTAAACTAATATGATTTTACTCCCCATCCATTCGATTCAATTTCTCAATCCTCTAATCAGACTGTAGATAATTTTAGTATCATGTTCTATTCCGTCATTCGATGACCAAAGTAGTTACTAAATAGAAAGGACAGGAAGATGTATCCCGAAGTCGTTTAAAAAATAGGTCACTTATCTTTTCCTCAAAGGACTTCAAAATAGAGGGAAGCATATCTGTTACCTTGACAAAAATCTCTCTTTTGAGAAGATATTTGATAATTCAAAGCAGACAACCTAAATGTTTAAGGAAATAATAAATTTATTACCTAGGATAATTACTTTAACACTGTATGAGTATTATTATCTCCGACTAGTGTTTTCACATTGTGATAAACAAATCTCTAAATATGAGTAGACTTGAACGTATAATTGAAAATGTTACAAAAATACAAAATGTGGTAAACTTCTTAAACAATGTACGTAAGTAAAATATATCAAATTAATTACATATTCTATAAAAAATTGAGATAAAATATCCAAACAATCGTTTAATGGTCACATTTATGTTAATTATACTTTGGATTTTAGGTAGATTCCTTATAGGAACTCTACCTATTGCAATGGTTCTCATGACACGACTTTCGGAAAATTTCTGCATATCTTCACCGATCATGACCCCTAGAACCCAAAACCACCCTTCGTTAAAAAGTTTATATATATATATATATATATATATATATATGTATAACGCTTTTTCCCATGTTATCTTGTGAACACGATAACTGGAGTAATTTTGACGTAACTTTAACCAGATTGGGATATGTTGTAAAGATAGTGAAAATCTCGGTCGAGTTCGTAGATGGGCTATCCAGCTCAA
>BGPR01021209.1:0-26802 GCA_013235015.1 Araneus ventricosus
GAAAAGTACCTCTTCCCATTGATGCATTTGGCCCAAAATTTGATAGAGATAGATTACGTTTTTTAGTTATTGTGCACAGTGTGTTCAGAAAAGTGCCTCTTCCCATTGATGCATTTGGCCCAAAATTTGATAGAGATTGCGTTTTTTAGTTATTGTGCACAGTGCGTTTAAGTCTAAAATATTGAATTTCATCAAAATCTCGAGATCGTTACATCATGTGCAAGAAATGTAAACATCTGAGGCTTTCCGTGTATCCTTAATGATTACAGAATTTCAAGAAATTAAAATAAACTTCCAAAAAATTAATATCTATTATTATATGCATTTCCGGATGCGTATAATTGAATCATGCAGAAAAAAATAACTATGTACGTGATTACGATTCTCACGATGTGTAATGAGTTCATTTTGGATACGGATATGCAAACGATGTCATCCCTTAAAACGCCAATTTTTCTCTTATCGTTCATCGCGGAGGAAAACCGGTTTCCCAAAGTAGTTGACAGAGATGAATACGTTTGTTCGTTTACAGCTGTCTTTGGATTATGTAATAAACATGGGTTACGCAATGGGAGGAAAATATCATAATTGATTACAATGTTTTCTTTACCTTCATTGGCAGGTGAGAGTGGATTAAGAATAGAATTATATGGAAGTCATTCCTTTTCCTTTCCGCTAATTCCGAAATATTCTTTATCCGTCGTAATCTTAGAATTATTACTCAGTTGCACAACGTATCACTTTATTCGTTATTTTGAAGAAGACGTGTACAGTAGAGCCCCAGCAATCCGAGATCGACCTCTTTGAAATATAAACTTTTTACCCTTCCAAAACATTTGAGGAACTTGCCATAGGTTTCGCGCAGCATGTCTTCCATTGGACCTTGTGACATAAAACTCGAAACTTACCTTACCTAGACCGATCTGAGATTTCTGATGCCCACGGAACCAATTGAAAAGCATATGAAAGTTCTCTAAATATTTTTTCCTTGTCTAAATTAAAATTTACAGCAGTATGTTTTACCAATTTTTTACTTTACTTTTATTACTTTTGCAAAGAATTTAATGTAAAAGACGAAACAAACAGGAATCAGACCGACGTTATTAAATTCAAAACATTTTGGCTTCTGACCTTAATGTTCTTTAAGGGGACATACGACTGTTAAACCTGGAAAATTTTCGATTTTAGGGAAATAATATATAATTTTCATATCTTTTCGGAACAATTTAAAACAATCCGCGTTAAAAAAATTACCATAATTATGAAAGTTATGAAGGAAAATGTATCAGCTATTCAACATAAACATTGAATATGGCCATATGTTTAAAGCGCTATATCTCAAAATGTGTTTTTCTGATTTTGCGCGCACGATATCTCACGAACTATTGAATATTTCTACATAAAATTTTTATCGAATATGTATTGTGGTATTTTCTACAAATTGAACCACATTTTTGTGCATATTTTCTCCAATGAAGTTTTTTGGGGCTTAGAATAGTTGAAATTTTAACAACTTTTACCATTTTTTATTTTAAATTTGTAATAAAATAAATTAAATTTAAATGTTAATAAATTGAGGTTCAATTTCTTAAACAGACTGTTTGGATTACTTCTATATCCAAAATTTGCGTTTAGACAAATATTTTATCCGTTATCATGCGCGCTACGTGGCTCTCATTTTTCTTCAAAAATTATATCCATATTTGTTACTCTCTCAATAAAACGCATATCAATATAAAGGTTTGAAAATGTGTCTGCTATAAGAGAAAGAACAGATATTTTTCAAAGGAAAAAAAAGTGAGTTTATGAATTGCATTGTTTCAGAGGTATAATGTATCGAATTTGACAGTTCCCCTCCCCCCCATTTTTTCGAGGTTTAAGAGTCGTATGTCCCCTTAAAATATGGCTTACACAGAATTCTACATCGAGATTGGGTTTTCTTCAGTGAGCTATAGAGGTCTAAGGGCGTGTATAACACTAACGTAAATTATAAAATTCTTTAATAAAACTTCCCTCGGACATAATGGAAGGAAAAACACTTTGAATATATCACCTTAAAACGCGTTGCATGGCCGCCATAGGATTGATTGATTGATTCACGCAGTGGGAAAAGTTTATAAAGAAGTCGTCGTCATAAAATAAAATTAGTTGTGACGAAACAAAGCACCGCTGAAAATTTTTTGAAAAATATATTGTGCTATAAATCATTCATTGCGAGAATTGGAAGGAAATTGTGTCTGATGCATTGTTCGAAACCTTTCGATCCTTGATTTACTAACTCGCTGCCTTTACCTAGATCAGATCCAGACACGTGCGTGCTCCTGACCCATTGTCTTCGACATTCTTTGTTGTTCTTAATCTAATTCGTTTTGAGCCAAGTCGGAAGACGAGACTTCGGAAATAGCACGAGAGGCGGGAAATCTAAACCGTCTTGGCCTTTCCCCCAAGCGCATCTTCCGACTGTGCGATTAGGGGTCAAGACCATTCTGGTTTAAAAGTGCGTGAAGGAAGCGAGAGTAGATCTTAGTCACCTGCCTTCCTTCATGGGTGCCTCCCAACCTGTGGAAGAGACGCCACTTCTCCAGAAATATCTTTCGGCGGAAGATGGGGTGTTTCTTGTCAACGCAAAGATGTATGCCCCACTTACGAGAAAAACTGAAACGGTTTCTTAAAAGTAATCCGTTTCGAAAGCAATCTTTCGTCAAAGTGTGCGACTTCGACGATTTATGATTCGTCTGTCCTCGCTTTTTTTAGAAAATATTTTTCATTGCGCATGATGGAACGTTTGGCAGTTGAAACATTGCACCGCGGAATAGAGGGGGCGTTTTATTTTGGTATTTAAACGTTCTGAGGCAAGACTGCGGTTCTTTTACCGTATTGTTGCGTCAAAAGTGTAGGCAAAACCATAGTTATGACTTATTAAAAAACAGTAATTCAGATTCATTAACCCTTTATAGGGCCATTTTTTCTCTGGTAGTGGTATAATAAAATAACTTTGGGGATGGGATAAATGAATTTCTTTTCTTAAATTAAACTTATTGGATGACATTAATATTTTGTTAATCAATTTTATTAATTAATAATCAATTACCAATTCAAGACAGTTCGTTATGGTTTGAGATAAGAAAATTGGGCGATCTAGGTTTTTATTTCTTCGAAAATTTGGCGAGAATTTACACCATCCTCAAAAATTGCCTTTAAGAATTGTTGAATTTGGTGGGAAATATACTTCCCACGGCCATAGAAATGCTTAACACAAATTGGAATAAATCCGTCAGAGATTCTTTCATTTAAATCATTTCGCTTATTTATACATTCTAAGAAACAATTTATCTTTACAATTGTTATTTATATTTACAACAATCTATTTTATATTTGAAAAAACTCCATCGGTCGTATATTTTTATTCTAAATGTTTTAAGAGTTCAACAAATCGTTTGATTTTTATTAACGAAATTCGAATTCATTCTTCATTTCAGAATTTTTATTTATGAGTATATTCCAGGATCTCGGATGTGCTCTAACGAATAAAAGAGCCTAATTAAAATAAAGTGATCCAGATGATTAACATTTGCACACAAAATAAATAAAAGCTTCCTGCCTGGAAAGTTTTTTTAAAAGCTCTTAATGAAAATATTTTAAATTATATTTACATTTTTAGAGTAAAAGTTTACTGCAACAACTGAAAAAAAATTCCATATCTAAAGATTATTAAATATGCCTAGAATTATTCCAGAAATATGTTTTAAATATTTACGCTTCATTATATATCACGAAAACATGGATGCATACTTAAAGACATTTCAAAATTACGGTAGAAGCGATAATATTTATGAAAAATTGCTATAATATCTGGCTTCGTAATCACAATTATAATGTTTAGCAACTGAAACGTGCAATTTGTCGTTATTATTTTGGCTCGATATGTCGCTATTATTTTCGACGGAATTCTTTTATAATACACCGCATGCTCTACCCTTTAATTTTTATATAATTATTTTAAAATAACAGTCCTCATATATAAGCGTCGCAGGCATTCTACTGTTGAAGCTAATCGAATGTAAAATTTCCTACTTGACAAACGGAAAAGTAAATAATTGATCATAAATGAAAAATTTTTTTTAGAAAATCACATTTAAGCATTATTTTCTCGAAGAAATAGAACACGAGTTTTTATTAAAAAGATTAGTCAACTGATCTTTTCATATCTTTTTAAAAATGTTCTTTTATCTGTTCACCCTCCTCTCTGTACCTCTCTGGAAAGGAAGGCAATTCATGACATGAAAGGATTAGGTGACAAATATTTATTATTTTGCTGCAGATTATATTTATAGCTGTAGCTTCGCATAAAAGTCCTTTGAGTGATGCTTATTCTGAGTATCTGCAATTCAGCACTTTGAAGTAGGACCTTATTTTAAATTCTCTAATCAGTATGGCCGTATGCCATATTTATAAAGTTGTTTGTTTCACTATACCTGTCAAAAATGCTCTCTCACGCGATGGGACGCATGTTCTGCTGCTACCTGATCTAATGTTTTCAACTCTACTCTTCTCGAAGTCGAATTATTCGAAGAATATTATTTTGCTGCAGATTATATTTATAGCTGTAGTTTCGCATGAAACTCCTCTGAGTGATTCTAAGTATACTGAATATACTAAATCCTTCCTTTCTCATAAATCAGTTCTCCAATTTTCTCCTACAATTAACACGCATTGGCTCCCCATCTCTAATACGTTACTCAAAACCTGTGCATTGATGTAAGCTTCCTCATGTTGTTCGTCATCATCTACATCTACATTTATCTTTTTTTTCCATTCACACCGTGTTATTCAAGATAGTGTATATATTCTTTTATTTTGTTGTCAATTCTATGTGTTAATACTAGCTTTGTAAATTCTTCATTTGTCATTCTTCTCTTGCTGTAATTTTTTTTTTTTTTTTTTTTTTTGCAACTCAATAAAACCCACCTACATCTATTCCAACCCGGATAGGAGCCACATGAGCTCTAGAGTCGGCGGTGTGGTGTTAAAGTAGGACCTTATTTTAAATTGACGCATGTTCTTCTGCTACCTGATCTAATGTTTTCAACTCTACGCTTCTCGAAGTCGACTTATTCGAAGAATATTATTTTGCTGCATATTATATTTATAGCTATAGCTTCGCATGAAAATCCCTTGAGCACTTTGAAGTTGGACCTTATTTTAAATTCTCTAATCAGTATGGCCGTGTGCCATATTCATAAGGTTGTTTGTTTCACTATACCTGTCAAAAATACTCTCTCACGCGGTGGGACGCATGTTCTGCTGCTACCTGATATAATGTTTTCAACTCTACTCTTTTCGAAGTCGTCGCCTCTCACAGAAATAACCCCCACATTTCACCGTTTCGCGAAATGGATTCTTGATGGCCTTCTCAGACAGGAAGTCTCTTTTGTCCTGCTAATACTAATTATGAAACACAATCAGTTTGCATTTATTGGCAGATTGCCTTTATTGTGAAAGAAACATTAAAGGTATATTATTTTCTTTGAATGTCTTAGAGCTTCCTTGTTTTTCGACCGTCTCTCTAGGTGTTGTCTCATCAGAGGTAGTGATAATTAAAAGCTCATCAAGATTGCAAATGCGGAATTTTTGATGTAGTCGTTGATTGTTATCTGTATCTTGGGGAATATAAATATTCTCGAACTTTTTCTATCCAAATTATTTCAAGATTCAAGCAGCTGCCCTATAGATACAATAAGTATTGGGTCTAGCTGGTGTCGATGCTGTTGATAGATTCAACTACGGCGGTTAATGTTAAACTCTTTTGAAAGATTAAATCATAAAAATAAAACTGCATAATAAATCTTTTTTAATCTAAACACAGTAATTCAATGTTTTATATCTGTTTCGTTCGTGGTTTTCAGCCCGGATTTTATTGAGTTAAATCTTGGACTTTAGATTCAGTATCAGCCTGGTTTCGGCGCAGCATATCCTACATAAGGATCTTGCACCGGGAAAAATCCATATTCACTCATCCGCTCTGATCCGTTCACATCCGATGTTTTCTGGGCAAAGATAAAAGTAATTCAGAATGGGATTATTTTTACACCAGGAAAAATCCATATTCACTCACCCACCCTGATCCGTTCACATCCGATGTTTTCTGGGCAAAGATAAAAGTAATTCAGAATGGGATTATTTTTACACCGGGAAAAATCCATATTCACTCACCCCCTCTGATCCGTTCATATCCGATGTTTTCTGGACAAAGATAAAAGTAATTCAGGATGGGATTATTTTTACACAGGAAAAATCCATATTCACTCACCCACTCTGATCCGTTCATATCCGATGTTTTATGGGCAAAGATAAAAGTAATTCAGAATGGGATTATTTACCCTTAACCAATTAAAGTTTATCTTCTCCTTCAACATCCAACTTACTATCCATGTCTTTTGAGTGCAACATTATGTCGTAGGAAGCAAGAACGTTGATTCTCTCGATCTGGCTGTTGATGATAAAGAGTAGAATAGAAGTTCTTATAAAGCTGTTCGTATTAAGGTTCTCAGTTTTTATGAAAGACTATTACAACTGATAATAAAAATTCTGAATATTCGTTCTGTTTTGTCTGATGTATACATGGCTTAATTTTGTTTGAAGTAAATGATGTCCATTTTGAAATTGCATACAAAGAATAGAATTGTTGCTATACATTAGCGCTATGTAACGAATATTCGGAAACTATTTGGTATTCGGCTGAATGTATTCGGGATAATAATTTTTTTAATGTGCTTTTTAATACACATTACTAATATAATAGTCCAGATCTGTTTCTGGGTAACACTCTGACATCACCAACAATAAAACTCGTGCCATAGCACTGCGAGACATTAAACAGCATTATTTAATTGTGAGAGCACCTAAATTTCAGTAATTTTAAATTTAAAAGAGTAATTGTCGTTCTGATTTCAAATTTAATAGATCTAAAATAGTGAAATAAAATTTTCTACCGATTGATATTAAATTTATCTCGCTATGATCAATAGTTCCCGAGAAATTTTAAATTATATTAATCATATATTTCAAATTAATTTCCGTTTTTTAATAGAAAGTAGTAAATTACGTTAGTGGTATATCATGCGCTTGATATAGTTTGGACGCCACGATGCATCTGATTATTTATTGCAATCGTGATGACATAATTTGATAATATTTTTTGGCAAAGTTTGACAAGCAGAGAAGTGCTTTGTTTTGATTAGAATTTCGAAAAAGAATTCCTCTGAAATTTTAACTTTTGACTTGCGTTTAACAAGCTGAGAATTTCATGGTTATTGAATTATAATAAAATTATTAAACTACGAAAAATACTTCACACGGAATGTTATTTACCAAGAGGTGTTTTGAATAAAGAAATATGTAAATAAAAAAAATATTTCCTGTCATAAAACATATGTTAATTTTATTTGTTTTTAATCAATGTTAAACATTTCTCTTGCGTATATATCTATTTAAAAACGTCAAATTTGACGGGAAATCTCTCGAATGAAGATAAAATTTGCACCCGTCATACCATGACGGGTGATTTTCTAGTTTAACAAAGAATATTGCAGAATTAAATTTCACTACATTTATTATCAAAAAATCTCCTAATATTTATCCAATTTTAAGTTCCATAATTGTATTTAATCAAGTTTCTTATAATTTATCGCTGCAAAGCTTGAAATTATGATGCATGAACAAAAGTTTTTAGCATTTTCCGGAGGAAGTCTATTCCGTTTGGTTTCATACACAAATAATACCAACTAGGGATATAACGAATATTCAGTCTGAAGCCTATTCGGCCCTTTTCCGAATATTTGGTCTGGCCGAATACTAAACAGCTATTCAGCAGAATAAATTCAGGATAGAATATTTTTTAAAAATATCTTTTAAACATATTTAATAAAGAATATTGCAGAATTGTATTCTGGTACATTTATTATAAAAAAAATCTAACGTTTATCCAGTTGATTGATACTCAACAAGAATTTGATTCTCTTCCCGTTGACCGATTGGGTTTCATGTGAAGTGAATAGAGTATGCATTTTGGAACAATATGCATACTCGATTGATGCTCAACAAAAATTTGATTCTTTTCCCGTTGACCGATTGGGTTCAAAATTTGATGCAGATCTACAATTTGTATGCCAAAACCATATACTGAAATTCATTCGCCTAGCTCGCCTTGGGTTTTGGTTATTGTATGCACATAAAACAGGGCATATTTCCAAAAATGTTTCTGGTCTCGGCAAGGTCTGAAACATGGGGATTCATCGAAATGTCAAGGTGGGATTTTTCTGCGATTACAATTATTTCTCTTTGAACACTTCGTATAAGAGAAAGTGATATCTTCTATGTTTTATTGCACAGGGGGAGTTTGACCTATTCTGCCAAACGAAAGAGTATTGTGAAACTTGCGCACAGTAGCATTTTCGATAAGTCATTAATTAGTGTTCCTTGCGCACAGGCGTTAGAAAAGTTGCAGTATTGTAAAATTTATCGATGTCTATATGATTTGGTTTGGCTTTGGCGCATTGAAAACCTTTGACATATGGCAATCAGTCAGTGTCACTAGGAGAATGACACCTCGTGCCCCTGATAACACAACGATGCTTCCCTGGGAAAATGCTAAGGACCTTAAAAAATGTTATTTTCAAACATAAGACTAATACAGATATAATTTAAAATAAACAATAAATAATCCATATAAATTAATCGTTATGTTAAATAAATTGAAAATACATGAATAATGTAATTATCAATTTCCCTTGGGAAAATGGTGATTATCTCATAGAAAAGAACCCACACCCATCAATTATTCTCTTAAGTATGTATTCTCTATTGCCTCTCTTGTTGTTCGCCAAGTTTTCCTGCCAAAGGCAATTAGGATCCAGTAAACCTATAATGTGTGCGCAAATTCCACTAGTTAATGATGTTCGGAAATGCGCCTGTGCGCGTCAGACCAACGCCTCCTATATCTAGATATAGGAGGCGTTGGTCAGACACAGAACCAACGAAAGAGGGTGATACAAGAGCCCATGTGGATCATAAAACTCTATAGCAACCCTGTCCCATCTCTAACCGTTTGCAAGTTATGGCGGGATAAAATGATTTTGCTAAAAATCGTGAAAAAAATTCAAATTTAAAAAGAGCAGTTAAAATCTTTTAAGATGACACCATTTTCATCAAAATACCTGGATTTAAAGCCGAGTTACAAGCGCCGAAACGTTGGCGAAATGCAAAATCTTTAATATTGAATACCGCAAATACTGTTCAAGCTAAAATCTGTTAAATTTACCAAAAACTTCTCCTTTCTATCAGCTTTCGAATAAGCCTACCATAAACCATATCAGTGTTTTATTTCAGAAGAAATTTAGTCTTTCGTTGGCAATACATCACTAAAATCGGTGTTCATCGAAATAGACTTTCGGCAAAAAGTCGCCATTAAACGATGGTGGATAAATGAAATGTATGCAAATCCGCCAAATATGAACTCTTTCGAATATGCAGATGCGTTCCAACCTATTTGCATATAAGCACTTGCGAATCCAGGGGGGTGGCTATTGGACTGCACCCCTCCCCCCAGAGCTAGACCAGAATTTTTTATTTTATTTAAAATCACTGCAGCTATTTTTTCTTAATTTCCCTTTTAAAAAAGTTAAAATATTTCTTCCTGGTTTTTGACAGGCTCGAAAGTTTTCCAACTTTTGTACTCGTTCCATTCGTATTTGCAGCGTCGGCACGGTCAAAAACATGTTTTTGCTAGTTATTTCATTGTGTTTTTTGTTAAATTATCGAAGGTATTGTAGTGTTCTTTTATGATTTTTATTGTCAGATGAGTAAAATCTGGAAAGTTAAAGTGTTTTGGTTTACATAAGCCATAAGATTTGACATTCGTCTCGACGATACAAAACTTTTTATACCTCCGCCCCGCAGACCCAAATCCTGGATTCGCCACTGCATATAAGATTATAATATTATTATAATAATTTGCGTATACTGGGATCATTCCAAAACGCAATCTTCTGAAGATTCGCTATGAATAAAAGATTCAGTCTCCTCCTGGACGAAAAGTCCTCTAGAAGATTTTCAGATGTCGGGAAATTTTTATTCTCTTTCGTTTTCCGAATTCCAGTGGGAACAACTCCGATCGATGTTCGTTATGAGCTGCTAAATCGGGAAGTCTGCTTGTAATGAAATCCATTCCGTTCTTTTTTGATATTTTCCTGGTAAAAGGTTTCGGTAAAAGAGAGAAACGACACTTTTTTTTATCCACCCTAGGAAGCATTTTTCTTGGGTTGTCCTCCCACATCGGTCGGCGTCGAATTTTTTCGAGCGTCAGTGGTGCAGTGCGACGTCGAAGGCTTTCTATTCTCGTCATTTTCGGTTGTCATATGCACGAGTTTAGAAGAGGCTTGCGATTATGTCACAGCTCACGTGTTTGTCGGTCTGCGCAGTTGGCGGCTTGTTTTGTTGAATCACTTGAACAGGCAGGATATGTGCTTGACCTTCTGAATTACTTATTGTGATGGGTTGGTGGTGTGCGTCGAAGGTGTTTCGCAAACACTTTTTCAATAGTTTTTGAATTTGATGGGATATTTATAAGTCGGCTCTTCCTTTTTTTAACCTCTCGCAATGTAATAATTTAACAAATTTAATTTTTTTAATAATCCATCGCATACAATCTGATTGGTGTGTCGAGTTACAGAATTATTTTTTTTTTCATATTTAAATCTGTAAGTTAAAGTAGTGATTAATTTTAAGTGAAATTGGCACGGACAACTTGCAACGAGTCGTTAGATAACACGGGCAGTTACTTGACTTTTTAAGGGACTTTCATATAGACAATGAACACAGCAGGTGCAAGGCTACTAAAAGAACACGGTTTGAATGTCTATTATGATTTGAGGTTTAAAATTACTTTTTTAAGGGAACTATGAATATCAAATTGCGACTAGTTTTTTTTAAAAAAACAAAAACACTTGGACTCGTTTAAGTATCCCAGTTGTTCTTTACATACTTTATATGCATTGAAAGAACGATAAATATCCCAAATAGGATATGTCATCTAATTTGAAGGTTACATAAAATCGTTGATCAAAGGGGGTTTATAGCAGAAAGCGCATAAAAACAGATTTTCAAGAGGATTGGGCAAAATATATCTAATGAAACAACTCGTACTTTGTAAAATCCATGCCACGCCTTTGGAAGTGCAAACCTTACTGTCAACTTAAGTTGTTACTGAGCACAGTAAAAGTCGGCTTAAGTTGTCACTTGAGTATAATGGTATAACACAGCAAAAGACTGCTTAAGTTGTCACTGAGCGTAGTCGTATAACACAGTAAAATTCGGATTAAGTTGTCACTGAGTATAGTCGTATGACACAGTGAAATTCGGATTAAGTTGTCACCGAGTATAGTCGTATAACACAGTAAAAGTCGGATTAAGTTGTCACTGAGTATAGTCGTATAACACAATAAAAGTCGGCTTAAGTTGTCACCGAGTATAGTCGTATGACACAGTGAAAGTCTGCTTAAGATGTCACCGAGTATAGTCGTATAACACAGTAAAATTCGGTGTTATGCAAGACACAACCGAAGAAAAGCTGAAATGTGTAGGGTCTCAGCCTTGTGTGTTCTTACTCATTAAGTCATTAGCATTTTAAGTGCTAAGAACTAAACGTCAAAATTTCTCGCTGGATGACGGAACTAGCCACTTAATTATTGCAAGGTCGGAGTCTAGAATTTCCCTTTTATCTTAGATCGCCATATATGCAGAACTGATGCTCGTAAAATATTTAGAGGTCTGGATTATCTCGCATTCATTTAAATGATTGACAAGGTCTCTAAAAAGAATTTTATCAGATTGTGTGCAAAGTAGTTCCAGGTCCCCACAGTTTCGTCTTG
This sequence comes from Araneus ventricosus, assembly GCA_013235015.1. Classification (NCBI taxonomy): domain Eukaryota; kingdom Metazoa; phylum Arthropoda; class Arachnida; order Araneae; family Araneidae; genus Araneus; species Araneus ventricosus. The sequence goes on from BGPR01021209.1 coordinate 11,928, forward strand.
TATCAGTTTTTCTACATATTTATTAACTAGCAGTGCGCGCACGGCTTTGCCCGTGGAATCAGGACTTTAACAAAAAAAAAAAAAAAAAAACCCGCCCACAATGATATGAAAAAGCTTTGAAAACAAAATCGAAACAAAAGATACACATTTTTTGATTTTCCTGCTTATTTCTTTTTTTTTTCCGCGCTACAGTACAGAGTACGTTAATCCAAAACAATATTACAAAATTGGAACGTTAAAATGATTATTATACACAGTAGCGAATCTAGGATTCGGGTCTGGGGGGGGGGGCCGAGGGCATAAAAATTTTGTATTTTCGTGATGAAGGTAAAATCTGAAGGCTAAAGTAAACCAAAACTCTTTAACTTTACAGACTTTACTCACCTGACAATAAGAATCATAAAAAACAATACAATACTTTCGATAATTTAATAAAAATTACAATGAAATAACTAGCCAAAAAATGTCTTCGACCATGCTAAAGCTACTAGTACAAGTGGAATGACTACAAAAGTAGGAAAATTTTCGAGCCAGTCAAGCCAGAAAGTAATGTTGAAACGATTTTATTATTTTTTTAAAAGAGATAAATTAAGAAAAAACAGGTTGTAATGATGTTAAATAAAATCAAGAATTCTGGCTTGGCTCTGGGGGGGGGGGGGGGGCCCCAGACCCCCCCCCCTGGATTCACCACTGATTATACAGCAAGCAAAATATAAATCAAATCCGAAAATAATAATCGAAGTAATTCATTCAGGTGAAGGTCATGACGTATCCTGCGCGTCCGTCAATCAAATTGGCATCAACGTTCCGAAGAAGTGCCGCGCGAGGAACTCGATCGAGAAAAATAACTCTCAACGGCCCAGAAAAAAATTAATTTTAAAAAAACGGGGAAAGATATTTTAACCGTTCTTGTTTTAAATCCGACAGTACCGTTCTAGTTATAAGCTGAAAAAAAATTGAAAATAATAGTGTTATTAGAAAGTGGGATGCAACAAATCTAAAAACAAAAATAACATTCCGATGGCAGAACTGTCTATTTTTTAAAAATTTCTCAAAATTCAGTAAATTACGTTAGAAATCCAAAACTAACTTCATTAGAACGGAAATCGCGTGCTCTTTCCGATGGTCTATCTATTTTTGTCATACAATTATTCGAAACCAATCTATTGAGAAATTAGTGCGAAAAATCAACCAAAACAGCACAAAACATTAAATAAAAAAAATTCTAGATTAAAATTTAAAATTTCGGCTTCGAGGTGCATTGAGTCACCATTACGACTACCTGTGTGCCAAATTTCATGGCTGTAAGTGCGATAGATTCGTCTGGACATCGCAGACAGACACGCACACAAACATTGCCTTTTATAAGTAGAGACTAGTAGTACGCGCACGACGTTGCCCGTGGATCAGGACTTCGACAAAATGTGAAAAATAAATAAATAAATGCCCACAATCATTCGAAAAAGTTTTGAAACCAAATCAAAACAAAAGATGCACATTATTGATTTTCCCGCTTAATTTTCCTTTCGACAATGAGGCGAATATAATGACGTCACCGGAAGGAATAGGATTGTAGAAATGCAGGCTGGGAATGAAAGCACATTACGTTTCCTCCTGCGAGGAAGCAACAATACATTCTGGGATCGTCCGGAGAAACTCTCGCTGTCAAATCTCGCTAGCAAAAAAACTGTTTGAACTGATCAGGGAAAAATTAATAAGAAAACGGATTAAGATATTTTAACCGTTCTTATTTTAAATCCGACAGAAACGTTCCAGTTACAAGCTGAAAAAAAAATGAAAATTATAGAGTTGTTAGAACGTCAGATGCGAGAATTTCAAGAAATCCTTATCAAAAATTACCATAAAAGTGACTATTTAAAAATTTCTCAAAATTCAGTAAATTATGTTGGAAATTCAAAACATACTTCATTAGAACGAAAATTGTTTGTTCTATCCGATGGTATATTGATTGTTTTTCATCGATCATTAGAAAAGATACTACAGCCGTAAACGTGCCAAAAATGACCCAAAACATTAAATAAAAAAATTTTTAGATTAAATTTTAAAATTCTGGCTTCGAGGTGCATCGAGTCACCATTACGTCTAGCTGTGTGCCAAATTTCATGGCTGTAAGTGCGATAGATTCGTCTGGACATCGCACGCACACGTAAACATTGCCTTTTATAAGTATAGATAAGAGATTGAACACATTTATTAAATTTATTTCTTAGATTCTGAATATTACTCGTTTGTGATTGGTTGTCTATCTAAATATGCTATATTTTGTATTGCTGTTTATTAGATAAATGCATTTCTCGGGTTCAGACTTGCTGCGTGCATGAGAGTTTTGATATTAACTGAACAATATGAGTCTGCTTTGTATGGTTAAATTAGTTTCCCATCTTTGAGATTATACGAGCTCTATTTTGGAATGGGCGCGATCATTTTGAACTGTGGTCAGCTGGCATGGACGACACCTGAGTAGGCACCCCATATCCAGACTTCTGTAATGTTCTGAAGTTTTTGTTTATCTTTTGGATTTTTTTTAAGAATGCCAGACTTATCCCAAAGTCAATTCATAATAATTATAATGATTTTAAACTAGTGCGTTGTTTTTGCAATAATCCAAGCCGACACGAGATAAATCACTAAGACAAACCTTTTACTTTCAGATTTGAACATTTTTCAATGAAAAAATAAATTTGAAGAGTTAAGAAAAAGAATTAAAACTTGCATAAGGATCAATGCTCTTGCACTAAATCAACTTGATGCGGAACTGAATAACACACATTTATTACAAATTATTAAAATATAAATGACAGTACACTAAAGATTTTATTGGTTATATATTCAAATCTGAAGAGCATTAATACACAGGGATCTCATATCTAATCACAAACAAAAATAAATCAATTTTCTGCAAACAAGAAACAACAAACTTCCACTGCACCTTCTCACAAATTCAACCAAGTAGCACAAACAGAAAATACAAAAGAAGTCTAATATCACCATATAGATGTCAATTAAACCCACTTTCAGTTCCACGTCAAACATATTCCTTATCGCCCAATATAGCCTTAGCAAATGTAAATATAAAATTCAAAAGATTTATTTATGATTAATTCATTCTTTTCACGTGGACTGAACTACGGTTTATCGCAGACAAATTGTATCGGTTTCGCAGCATTTCCGGCCAAAATTATGATTTGACACATAATATTCTATCAGGGCAAACTCTATTTAGAGACCCACATCTGTGCAATTAAGTAATTGATTGATCGCTGCACGGAATGTCACTGATATTGTTTCTTTGCATATCATATGCCCCAAATTTGACTGTCCAACAGCCTATCGAGAATTATTCTCCTCCGGTTCACAATTTTAGCGATATAATCATTTTAATCTTACGGCGTCTCTTCACTCCTCGCAGGCCGTGGGAAGCCTGAAGGAAGTCGGTCGAAAATCCTGTTCACTCTCGCCTTTCTTTTCTATCTTATCTATATCCTGAACTCCACTCGTCTCCCTCAACCTCAAATCTGCCTAGCAACCAACCCCAAAAAAATATCTTCGCAAAGTCCCCAAACTGATCGACCATTGGTCAAGTTTAACAGCCTGGACTTCAGCCTCCCAGAAAGTTCTCGAAGTTTTTAACAGATGACGCCAAGAGGGTCAATCACCCCCGCGAATTCCTCGAAACCCAGTGGGGAAAGGGACCACATCCCGTAAAATTTACATCCGGAGAAAAAAAAAATGGCGAAGAGAAGGAATATGATTTTCTTAACACGACACTTCCACTGCACATCACCTAGAAGACATACGACCTCAATGGATTTAACATGCTCCAGGCCCGTCTGAGCTTCTAATTCTGAGCTAATCTTGAATGGAACCTAGTTTCGAATCCGTGAGCCCTCATTACCGAAACAAAGGCTCTGCTCTGCATCCAGGCCATCATGGCCAAGTCTGTTTCGTTACTTGTTGGTCATTAATGTAGCTAATTGGTATCATCTATGATAATGTACAATGCATAGATGTGCTTTTAGTCCAGTTTTATGGGAAACAGGATTAGTTTGAAATGTAGCATTTAATAGATCTTTGCTAACTTGTTGAGTAGCATTTTTTGCATAGCATACTTTTTGAATTGGAACTATTAGTGGTTCGTATGACAAGTTGGTCAAACGTTTACAGTATTAATGATTTTGTAATTTGACTATTCTTCCTATTCAGAAAGTTCCTTCTATATCGGTTAAATGAAATCCTGCTGTCTTGGCTAACGTAGAAATCATGTTTCAACTATCCCACGCTATTTGATTTGGGTGACACTATTATAGTCATGTGTATGAATAGCAGTTCGCTTTGATATGAAAGCATTTGAACTTATTCGCAAGCCTTGTATATAAATAGCGATTTTCTGCAGAAATAGTAACAGTCGACATATGTTGGGAGATTCTCAAACCTTAGCACATTTGGCATCGTCTGGGAGGTTCTAAAAGGTGAGAGGTAACAGAATAAAAATTTATAAGGATTTGTTACAGTTAATTCTTGTTCGGCTTTACTGTCAATCATTTGTTTCTAGAATATTTTATGAAATGTCCGGTGTTCTTTTTATAAAATTCCAGTGTACCTTAAAACTTATTTTCTGTTACAAGAAAATAAACATTCCTATTGGTCTTATAAAATTTCATCTAAGGATGTATTTAAAATCTGAAGTTATACATCTGAATAAGATACAAAAATAGAAAATCGAAATTGCTTTCATTTTGTTAAATGTTGATATTTGAATGCTCTTTTTAAAGTTTGTTGTTGTCATCTTCCTTGCATTGCTATTTTTCTCTATTATTTCATTATGTTGTCAGTAGTATTTTTTATGTATTTGCATGAAAAAAAGTCCACATTTGAAAATGAAGTTCAAGGACAGTAAATGTTACATGGTCCTTGAAACTTCGTGCATTAATTAAAAACCTTACTTTCATATTTACTTCAAAATGTGGTGCTAGGAGTATTTGATTAAATGCAGTAGGAGTATTTGATTAATACAATAGTCAATTTTCATGTGAGAAGACTTTACGATATTAAAAAATGCTCTTGATGTTTTTCAGAATAATTCCGAAAATCATCAATGGCGGTATCGCTGGCATTATTGGCGTGACATGCGTCTTTCCCATCGATCTTGTGAAAACGAGGCTGCAGAACCAACAAGTCGGACCACAAGGCCAAAAAATGTACTCCTCCATGTAAGCGTAACTTTATTTTTCTATTTCGAAGTAATTGCATTTGGATTTCTTGTTGTGACTGCATTGATATTCTATCCATCATAATAAATACTGCTCCTTTTACAGGTTAGACTGTTTCCGAAAAACATACACAAGAGAGGGTTTTTTTGGCATGTACAGAGGTAATTTTCTGTCAAAATAACTTCTAGACAATTTAAGTTTATGTTATTATTCTGTTATACATTATCAACTACTACACATTGATTAAAAAAGTTTATTAATATTATTTTCTAGATCTTTTGAAATTAATTCTTTTCATTTTAAGGGGACATACGACTCTTAAACTTAGAAAAAAATGCGGGGAAACTGTCAAATTCAATACATTATATCTCTGAAACAATGCAATTCACATACTCACTTTTTTTCTGAAAAAATATCTGTTCTTTCTCTTATAGTACACACAGTTTCAAACCTTTTATATTGATATGTATTTTTTTTAGAGTAATAAATATGGGTATTATTTTTGGTGAAAAAATGAGATAGTCACCTTGCACATATAAAATATTTGTCTAAACACAATATTTTGGGTGTCTAAGTTATCCAAACAGTCTGTTTAAGAAACTGAAACTCAATTTATTAACACTTAAATTTAATTTCTATTTTATATACCAATTTAAAATAAAAAATGTTAAAAATTGTCAAAATTTCAACTTTTCCAACCCCCCAAAAAACTTCTTTAGAGAAAATATGTACAAAAATGTGATTCAATGTGTAGAACATAGCACAATACATATTCAGTAAAAATTTAAATTTTTTATTTTATTCAATAGTTCTTGAGATAATGTGCGCGCCATATAAAAACACACGCGTTTTGAGATATAGTGCTTTAAAGATATGGCCATATTCAATGTTTACGTTGAACAGCTGATACATTTTCCTTTATAACTTTCATAATTATTTTAACGCGGATTGTTTTAAATTGTTCAGAAAAGGCGAGGGAATAATATATATACTTTTTTCATAAAATAGAACATTTTCAAGGTTTAACAGTCGTATGTCCCCTTAAATCGTAACCCATGAGCAAATTTAATCATATTCCATCATGTATTGCTTATATTAAGGGTATATGTTTTGCTCATTTGTGATCTTGGATAATTTCAGCAACTTTTTATTAATTGAATTAAAACTTTTTTTTGTTTAAAATCGCTATTTGAATTCAAAAATTATTCTTTATACACTGTATTTTTTTTCTCACTGGGATCATTACGTTTGTTTTGAATTTTGTCAAGTGTTGCATTTTTTCCCTTTTACAGGGTCTCCTTGACTTACGACCGAGTTCCGTTTCGACTGACAGGTCGTAAGTCGGATTTATATTTTTCAGCACCATTCTCATTCAAATGAGTATTAAAAATTGTACATAAAACTCAAAAATTCAGCCTATGTACGTTTAATTAGTGTACATAATGGGAAAAATACATATTGTCAGTTTTCAGATGCGGAAACCCTTCGTGCTTTTGCGCATGCGCCACTACGCTTTATTTTCACCAAAATAAAAGAGGTGAAAGATTTAGGAGGAGATGTTTACTTTTTAAACCGAATATCCGATCCAAAAATGATGGTTTCGAATTAAAATAAATTATTGCAAGTCAAAATTAATATCAATATTGGAAGAGATTAACTAAAAAAAAACTGTGACTTTATAACGAAGTACTCCAGAAAAGCACTCTTCTTACTCATTGTGTATCACCCCTCTGCAGAGTAAAATCGTCCAAAAGTGATAGCTTTCTGAAATGAACAATATGTATTCTCTTGTAATGTAAACAAAAATATAACCTGAAATTATGTTTTGTTTTGAAATTTATTTTTTGTGGTCCTAAGTCGCATAGGTCACAAACTTGAGGAGAAGGTGTATTTTGTATCAAATGTGAATTATGGTGTAAATTCCTGCGTTTTTTTTAGCTTCTAATGGGTTTGATGATTGATTCCCTAATTTAAATCTTAATTTTTACAGGGTGGCGACAGAACCGGTAAACCAGGGATATCAGGGAAAAGTCAGGGAATTTTATCGATCTGGAAAAATCGGGGAAAAGTCAAGGAAATTCGTAAAAATAGCTAAAAATCACGGAAAATTAATAGTTATTTGTTACTTGTGAGCTATCTTTAAGTTAGTATCGTATGTCTAGCATTATTTGTAATAATAAATAGAATTTTTTAAAGAAACTTATATTCATTTATAAAAGCATAAGTTTTTGATTAGAGCAATTAATTTCTTATGATTTGTTAAAAAATAAAAATGTGAAGTAATATTTTGGCAGTTTCTTTTGTTTAAACTTTTTCTAAAATCTATATATTAATACGTGACGAAACCCCTTTTTAAGCACATTGCGCGCACGGAGGAGTGTGAGATTTGGCATAGTTAAAGATCATATGGAAAAGGAGTGCAGAAAGATAAAATTTATGTATAATATGTGTTACAAATAAATACATTAAATTAAATAAAACATTCATTGCTTATGTCCATACTGAATGTCAAACACGTAAAAGTCTGTGGTCAACAGTCAGACAACATTTATTTTTTTAACCTCCCGTTTTTTTTGTTTCAATAAAAAATATATAAAAAAATACGAAGCATGTATTCTTTATTTCATTTTCTGTATTAATTTTTTATTTAAATTTTATATAATTTGAAAAAATGTACGCAAATTAACTGTGTAGCCTTGGCGAAACTTGGCCAGTGTAGCAATAAAAAAACCCTGAGGAAATGTCAAAAAACGCTTTATTGTTTTCTAAATATGACTTAGCCAAGCTATACCTCATTTTTCCTATCGTTCGTATTTTTCAAATAATTCGAAAATTAATGCATAATGACGTATTTGTACAAGCTCGCAGCTGACGTAATAGAACAAAATTCAAAAAAATTAGATGCAATGATTATAGAGGTACTCTTTGACAAAAGAACCTCAATAACGTTCAAACTTAAAAATTTAATGAATTAAGGTCGAATTTCGACCGCTGGGCGACCTCTAGTGTGTATATTATTAGGTGCGTATAATTATACTATTTTTATATTTATGCTGCAACATGTTATTCTGGTACTCATGCAAAGTGCACTAATTAGTTTTTGAACTGTTTTAAAGTTTTGAGCAAAAATCATAATAGCCTTTACTGTTAATAAAATTTAACTTGTGTTGCAAAGAGTAGTTTTAATGTTTCTTAGAATTCTTATGCAGTATTAGAAGCAAAGTATTTTGTTAAAATTTCCAGTATTTTTTACATTATAAGAAATGTAATATACTGTTTTAATACATTTTTTTAGGATATTCATTCCACTTTTTAAAATTAAATTTCATGAAAATATATTATTTTTTTCAAATTAAATAACTTGTAAAAGTGTTTTAAATAATGTATATTGCACACATACAGTGATTCCGAGTAGGGAGCAAGCCAGGAAACTAATATAATTAGTAGCCATAAATCAGGGAAATGTAAGTTTAGTCGGGGAAAAGTCAGGGAAATTTTTTTCACAGTTTCTGTAGCCACCCTGTATTATGAGTACTAACTTCATTTTCCCAAAATTATTGGTTTTTTTTAATATATTTTAAACATGTGAAGTAGGTCATTTTTACTACATTTCTGTGAACTTTACAACTGCATAATATCTCTACACATTCATTCATTTATGGCAGAAATCTTTTTATATTCTAATAGTATAAATTCATTAATAAAAATGCCTTTGTCATAGTTTGAATATTTTTAGATTACATTCTTAAATCAAAGGCTAAGGGATATTGTCACGATTAAATATACAGCTGTGTTTTCCATCAAAAGAATTTTATGGTTTTAGAAATGTATTTTTCATTTATGTGATCAATACAATGCTGTAAATTTGGTCAAAAGTAAACAAATATTTTATTATAATTTTTTTTTTCATTTTTAGGATCAGCTGTGAACATACTTCTGATCACACCAGAAAAGGCCATTAAGCTTGCAGCCAATGATTTCTTCCGTCATCATCTTTCCTCAGGTTCTGGGTAAAAAACATATACTTGTTTGATTCTATACTACAAATTTCCATTCCATTTGAAATCCACGTATTAAGAAGTCAAGCTTTTGTTCATTCTAATACTGTATGTTATTTTTCCCTAAAAAATATAATGTCCACATATGTTCACATACTTTGGTGATTTATACTTAACAAAATCATCATAATTCCAAAATTGCCTTAATTGCAATATGAACTGAGCTTCTCCGATGCTAAGTGGCTATAGTAGACTGGTGGCAAAGACTATGGCCCCTGTTTGTTGCAGGTGCAAGACTCAATTCCACTGAAAATCTCCTGTGTATGCAGACTTGGTACACTTTAAAACCATCAAGATTTAAATATTTTCTGCTGGTGTAATGTGGAAACTTAAAGAGAGGGCAACAGCTTGGGTGTCATCGGATCAATTAATAATGTCTGACCCAAAATAACCCTTCTTCAAATAATGGGATGTTAAACTAACCTGGACGGTGATTGATTTACTTATGAAATATGTTGTTAATATTAATTCAAGTGACACATTTCAAGTCGAACTAGAATTATCAACCCTAAAAAATCTGAATATGAGCATTGATTTTCAAATGTCTCTTCCCAACTAGAAAACTGTCCTTACAAAGAGAAATGATTGCTGGTGGATCTGCTGGTTTCTGTCAGATAATCATCACCACACCAATGGAACTCTTGAAAATACAGTTGCAAGATGCTGGCAGAGTGGGTGAGTAATAACGCATTTTCCCCTGACATGAAACAGATTATTTAAAGATTAAAATTATTTTCATACAGATTTAGCTGTAGTAATGTTGAAAGGTCGAAGTACTATTGTTTTTACTGTAAAACATTTTCAAACTGATGAAGACCATACTTATGACAGTATTTCAAGCAGAGGCAGCCCGGACAAACCAAGTAACTGCCCGTGGTGCCAAAGCGGGCGTGTGGGAAAAAAATGGTTTAATATACTTGAGAAATAAAATCATATGTTTTTAAAATTGTTGAATATATTAGTTTTTAATTCAATAAGACCATTATATTATCTTAAACAGAGCTGAAGTTTAAAAATTCTCGCAATATTATATGTTTGCAGATAAAAATGTATACTTCTAAGTAAAAGTTTGTTTGACATTTGGAATACAGAGATTATAGAATTTTAAAAAATTCTTTGGTTGGGGTGGAGGGTGCCTTGCCCAGTTGTTAAAGTTACTTTGGGTCGCTTCTGATTTCAAGTACATACTAGGAACAGCTATATCGGTTCTCTGCCTTTTAAAAGATTGTTTGAAATGAGTTTGTTTCCCAAGACCAAAGTACAGTTGCTTTGCTGCTCTAAATAATAGAAAAAAGATTTTTCTTTTCTTCTCTTGTTAAACCACTAACTTTTTATTTTATCTTTTGTTTTTTACTACTGTAATGTTTGTTTTTAAAGTTCTTTGTGATTTTGGTCTCTTGGTCATTTCCATACGTACTTGATTAATTTTCTTTCATTCTGCTTCCGTTATGCTGTTCTCAGCTTTACAGTTGTGCACAAATTTTATTTGTATATAATTAATTTATGATGTTATTTGGTTGGCCAAACATGATTTATACTAACATGCAGTGCCTTAATGAGTATTGATCTTGAAATGCAACACACTGCTTCCGTAATGTAAATTTTCCTAGAATCGTTTAAACCTTAAAATTAATATAAATTTAAATGGAATAGATGATGATCAAAAGTGATAATGGGTTTTGCTTAATGAAAAAAAAATTGCTATTACAAAGTCAAAAGCTTCTTTTTACCCGATTTTATCCCTCCTGTTTAATAAGTCTGAGAGACCAAGTGGTAGAGAGAAGAAGAATTTAGAACAGGTGTTCTTTTTCTTCTCTTTTGCTTAACTCTTTCTAAGGCCATGGGAAGAATACTTCCCACAAAACTAATCAATTTTTAAGGCTGGAGTGAGGTCTCGCCAAATGTCTCAGTTTGTTATCTCAAACCTAAACAAAATGTCTTGACTTGATAATTAATTACTAAAATTAATTAACAAAAATTTATATCATCCAATAAAGCAAAATGAATGTCTTTCCTTAAATTAGCCTCGATCCCAAAGTTATTTTATTATACCACTGTTAGAAGAAAATTGCCCTTTAAAGGGTTAAAAAGCAGTATTTTCGAATCTGAGTTATAATGATCTGACAGCAACAAAATGAACTTCAATCTCGTCATTAGATTGAGTTTAATGAATAGATATGCGAAATAAGCGAGGTGGAAAATGTTTCAAACTTATTTTTACTTATCAAATTGTTAATTATATTTCTGTTCTTGTCTTTTTTTTATATTTAAATAATCATGTGGGCCATAAGATTTATAAAATGTTTGTAATTTATATTAAAAAAATGTGTCATGATTTTGTAATTCTGCTGTTGTAGTTTTTAGAGTGATTATTTTAAAAAATTATATTTCAGCTGCAAGAGGACCAAGTGGAGGTGGAACGATCGCTGCGACTTCGGCAACTTCCATAGCTCTCCAGCTGCTCCGGACGAGGGGCATTGCCGGCCTGTACAAGGGCACTGCAGCTACGATGCTGAGGGACGTCAGTTTCTCAGTCGTGTATTTCCCTCTGTTTGCGCGCTTGAATGCCTTGGGTCCCCGAAAGAAAGATGGGAGTGGAGAGGCTGTGTTTTGGACATCATTCCTAGCTGGCTGCGTAGCTGGTTCTACAGCAGCATTTTCTGTGAATCCATTTGATGGTAATTAGTATTTTTATCTGCTATTTTGTGCTATATTTTTGCAGCATATATACTTTTAATCTCCCAAATAAAACTAACTTAATATGTTATATACTAGAAATCACCCATCATGGTATGATGGGTGCAAATTGCTTCATTCGAGACTGAAACTGACCGAGTTGTAGAACTGAAACTGACAGAGTTATAGAGCTTAAAACTGATCGAGTCGCTGAATAGTGGAACTTTTTTTGTTTAAAATGTTAGTGTGTCATGAATATTTTACTAAATATGACTGATAGGACCAGAGGACCGTATAAAAAATTAGAACTCATAACTTTTTCAGAAATGTATTTAGTGACTCAAAAAACATAAAATTCTTACCTTCATTTGAAGCATTTTTCCAATTGGAATGATATGGGTATTTCTAATGGTTTAGAAATTAGGTATTGGACCACAATAAGTGTGGACACCCTGTATATAAACTTTTTACTATATGTCAGTGCTCCCCAACCTTTTTATCGCCGCGGACCGGTCAACGTTTGATAATTTTACCGCGGCCCGCTGAGGGTGGTGGGGCGTTGATTGTTTATATCTTAGATTGTTTTTATTTAATAATTTTAATTTAATTGTATTTAAACATTAAAAAACAGTTTTTAATAATTGGGGAGATAATATTTTTTTAATAAACAAATATTTAAACATATTCAAAATAAAATACAGTTACACCAAAAAATGAATATAAAGTTATTTAACATTTTAACTCACTGGAACGCTAAATCTATGAGAGCCCTGATCTTGTTTCTTTGCAATGAGATGGTTCCATCTGGGGATAAGAAATCGATCACCAATTTGAAGGAAGACAAACAAGTTGAATAAAAGCTTATAAAAATGGAAATAATTTAATGTTCCTTGGGCGGCCCGGTACCATTTGATCCACGGACCGGTACCGGTCCGCGGCCCAGGGGTTGGGGACCACTGTTATATGTGATCGTTTTTAATCCATTAATTCATTTTGCCTCTTACAATGTTATTTATGTAATATTTCTTTTTTGAAGTTGTGAAGACGAGGTTGCAGCTTCTCCAGAAGGCTAGTGGTGAAATGACATACTCAGGGATACCGGATGCTTTTGTGTAAGCTGAAAATAAATTTAAGACTTTATTATTTTATCTTGTTTTGTTCCTTGTATATCTGAATAACTTAATTACTAAAATTCCTAGCTTTGTTTCGTAAATAATAAAAATTGTTGGAAATATTAAAATGTAATTTTTCCTGTCTGCGTCATGAAATTTTATTCATTCATGTATTTCATTTATTACAACTGGATGTCATTAATCGATACCATTTTATATTATTCAATGGCAAAAAGGTGTCTTTTTAAACTTTTTCTTCTTTTGTAACAAGGTGTGATAAAAACTATTTGTAATGCAAAAACAACAAATGCCTTTTGAATTAATTGAAATTGAGTTAATAATTATTTCATTTTTAATTCCCTTTTAGTCATTTTGTTATTTCTTCTTTCTCTGATTTTTAAATTTCTAATTAGTTGTGAGAAAAATTCTTGCAACAGAAAATTAACCATTGAACTCAGCATTATTAAGTTCTTGTGTATTCTGAACAACTTTGCTTCTGAAGATAATATTTTAAGAAATATTCTTCTGAGAGAGATGTAGAAAAAGACTAAGAAATTCTTTATTCAGTTCAGTATAATTGAAAAGGAGATAACTCATTTTTTAAAAGCTTTTTCTTTAATCTTTTGATTCATATTAAAAAAAATTCTCATGTTAGAGGACTCTTTGTATAAAGGAATTCTTGTTAATTATTTTTTACAAGGATAATTGATTCATATTAAAGTGGATTTCTTAATCTATTTTTCATAGCATTATTAAAATTCTGTTGTACACTGCATATCTTGTAAATTGTTTTTCACCATATACAGGGTGACTTTTAATTAACCTAAAACTTTTAACTGAAATAAGTTCTCAGAGTCTCACTAGATGGCACAACGAATGCATGCAGTAGAGAGGGCTTAAAAGGAATCTGTTTTGTATCAGTTTCACGCCATTTTGAAAATGTCCCCCAAAGTGTCGTATTCAACCTAAGATCGTATATTTATTATTAAAAATTGGTACTTATGTGCTTCAGAAGTGGTCTGCAACATTCAGTTACCGGCCTAAGCTGTCTAGAGCAATCCTGGTGCTTTGCATTGGCCACCTTATTCACCAGATCTGAATCCATGTGATTTCTATCTTTGGGGTCATATGAAAGATTTGGTGTACGAGAAGAAGCCGACAGACCTTATTAGCCTCAAAAGGTCCATAACCGACTCATTTGCAAGCATTAAAAGAAAAACTCTTGAACTTGTAACTGACAAACATTCTGCGTTAAAATTCTTTTCAATTAAAAAAAAATGTTTGTAGTTCTATCTGCAACGACTCAAGAGTTATTTCAGTTAAAAGTTATAGGTTAATTAAAAGTCACCATGTGTATGTATATATATACTATAAACCAAGTTATAAATGTATATTTTCAAAATTCATTATACTTCAATGACTTATTAAACTGTTAAATGTTTCAGTATCTTTTAAATTGCTTGACTTAATAAGTGATAACCTTTTTTTATTGTTAATATTTAATTTCATTCTAGAAAGTTTGTTGCTTTTAAAAAGTATAGCATAGATGATTATAATTTTAATACTTTAAGCACATTCAGTCAAAAGCGAAGTAACCTTTTTCATTCTTTTCCAGAAAAATAATGAAAAACGAAGGGCCTTCGGCATTTTTCAAAGGAGCGGGCTGCAGGATGATTGTGATTGCTCCTCTCTTTGGAATCGCACAAACTGTTTATTATTTAGGGGTGGCAGAATGGCTACTAGGGAAGAGGAGGAGGTGAGTAGTAGATTGTGTTCTGGAATAACAGAGGGGGAATTT
>BGPR01021210.1:0-26801 GCA_013235015.1 Araneus ventricosus
CAAATGCGCTTGCAGATCAGTGAAGGGGAAATTAGCAGAGTGTAGTATGCAGAGATGAGAAACAGTTTAAAGTAATCATCGTTTATTTTTAAACACATAGACGTACAACAATTATAACGGCACAGACATGAAGATCTTTACAAGCACATATTAGAAGTACATATAGATCCTCTTACCAGCTCTCCGTGGCAAAGTACATCAATGGAATCATGGGATACATGTGACGTCACGCAGTGACGTATTGCATCATAATATTATCGTACGTATGACATCATCACAATTGCTTGTATTGATGATTAAAGTAATCATCGTTTATTTTTAAACACATAGACGTACAACAATTATAACGGCACAGACATGAAGATTTTTACAAGCACATATTAGAAGTACATATAGCTTCTCTTACCAGCTCTCCGTGGCAAAGTACATCAATAGAATCATGGGATACATGTGACGTCACGCAGTGACGTATTGCATCATAATATTATCGTACGCATGACATCATCACAATTGCTTGCGACTGGTTGAATATTAAATGAGGAGAAGTAAAGGAAGGAAACTGTGTATCATTTCCAACAATCAGTGTGATCCAATATATTTTTTTTCAGATGGTTGACTGACTGAAAAGTCAAGAGTCTGGAAAATTCTGTAAGATAGTATTTAGATTGAGTTAGAAAAGTTTGTGATTTAATATGATCTTGTTTATGAGTTACTGAAACCAGCTTTCTGGGAGATGACCGGCAGTTAAATGCTTAGTTATTTCAGTTTTTTCATAATACACTCAAACCCCGGGATATAAAAAACACTCGATTATAACGAACTTTTCAAATGGTACCAACCGAATTCCTCTGTATTTTCAAATGCTTGTAACGAACTTCAGAAGCAAGGAATTTGAATATAGCGAACCGAAATTCCCAATTTTCCTTTCTGCCCGCGATGTCTCTCAGAATAATCTGCTCCTCACTTTTTATTCACCAGCTGCGCCACACAAGCCACACTTTATTGGCTCACCTATCACCGGGTATCATTACCTCAAATGAAAACCGTATTAACAGCGACCACCCTTTGATGGTCATTTTCAATCCATCATCCATTTTGACAATCGGCGGGTCGACAAAGGAACGATTATCATTCAAAAGCCTTTTTTTGTACTCCAGAGGGTATGCACATCTGTCTCCCTTGTGTCTGAGAAAACTGCTAAGAGATTAGGTCTACATATGTGAGACAACACACTGTTTCACTTTCTTTAGTTCCATTTGCTGAATATCATTTGAGTTGTTGACATGGTGTAGATTTAAAATGGGTAGTATAAGTAAACGGAAATTTTTTTCCATCGAGGATAAAGTGAAAATTATTTAAGAATAGAAAACAGTGAATGTCAATGTGTTATTTGCAAAGAATTTTTAAATTGCAGGTTATTAAATTAATGTAGAAATTTCTAATTTTGCAGTTGGGACCATTAAGAAAAGTAGTAGAGTGGTAATCTCAACCTACAGTAAAAATCTGAACGGAACCAAGAAGTTGCGAAATGTAAGAACAATTAATTTCCCTCTTCAATTTTTTTAAAAAATATTTATTTTAATTTATTATAGCCCATAAATAATTGTAATTCAGTATATTTAATTTGTTCAATACAAACATGTGTTTAAGGTTATAGCAAATTTTGTGTAGGCAATATTGAAAAATCGGATATAGCAAACAGACGGTTCGCTATATCCGATTCTGGATCAGTCCATTCAGTCTATTCTGGATCAGTTTGTTGAGGATTCGTTATAACGGGGTTTGACTGTTTTTGTTACTTAAAAACTGCTCATCTAGAGATTAAATCAAAATCAATAAAAAATATCTGGTTTTGGAAATTGGGAAAAGAGGACCCCGAAATTTGAATTTCCTAAGGGTCCTTAAAAGGCTCAATCTAGTATTGTTCATCCAACTATAATTCAGAATGGGTGTATTGGGTATGATTTTGCTACTGTAGTGTTCTTGTCAGTCAATGAAGAACATGTGTTTCAAGTTTCGTTATAATCATTATAGCCGTTCTGAAGCGATGATGGAGCAAACAAACACATACACGTGCATATGTTGAGTCTCTTATATATGGATTTAGAACAAACAAAAAACTCCCACTATCTTTTATTGTCAAACTGTTATACACATCAATATGATATTAGAATGAATTAAAAGTCAAATTAAATTATTCGTAGATAAATTCTAAAACGAGGAAGTTACCAGGAATAATCTTACTCTGCAGATAGTATTTTCTTATCAGTGTTAAAAAAACGGCGAGTCATTATGGAATCTCTGCTTTTTACGATACCTTTAATTATATATTTGAAAAAATCTTCGCTTAATTTTTAGAGCATTCGATAAAAAAGTAGGTTACCGAAATTACTTTACAAGTCGTTCCCGCGAGGTGTAATTAAGATTGCGGAAAGACCAGATTATCAAGAACAGCAAAAAATCTTTTAAAAAATGTGATGACATATATCATGTGACATGATTTTAGTTTCTCTCTTTACAGATCCATTTATCAATTTTAATCCATTTTTATGCATAATCTTACAATTCCATCATAAAAAATGAAGAAAATAAATGAATGAAAAAATGATTTTTCCCTGAATATATCATTTGCAATTAAATTGATTTTTTTCAAGTGAAATATTGAAGAGCTGTAGGAACAAAGAGCAACTAGAGAAAAAAGAACTCGAGGGAAAAAATGGAGAATCAAGAAAAGAAAAAGGTATTTTGATCACACCAATTGGGATACAGGAGGAAAAAATTGTAAGACAAACTCTTATCACAAAAATTGCGTTTAAAAAACTTTTGCGATATTTAATTTGGCATATTACATTTTTATATCAAGTTTAATGAAGAAAAATTTCAGATTCTTTAAAATCACGTAATCCTTTAGATCAAATGTAAACTATCTTTAGTAACAATTTTAAGATTTTACAGCAGATCCAAAAGAATTTACAGAATGCGATATATTGAAATGCACAATTTATTCTTTGAGAACGGTTATCTTCAACAGCTATTTTCTTTTCGACCTACAGATACGACAGTTTGCTCACCCGAAGCATTGAAATGCACAATTTATTCTTTGAGAACGGTTATCTTTAACAGCTGTTTTCTTTTCGACCTACAGCTACGACAGTTTGCTCATCCAAAGCATTGAAATGCACAATTTATTCTTTGAGAACGGTTATCTTTAACAGCTGTTTTCTTTCCGACCTACATCTACGACAATTTGCTCACCCAAAGCTGCAGTCAAGATGACACAAATACGTAGAAAAAAACCCATCAAGATGTACGAAATTGGACTTCGGACAGTTTACTTCCAAGATACAGAATTAGGCTCAAGTATTTTTATAGTTTTATGGAAAATCTTTATATTTTGCAATGGCATAAATGAAGGAATGTATTTTGCCCATCTTGAAATACAAACCATGTTGCGAATATCAAAATATCTACAAACTAGATAAATTTTGCTTTCAACTCATGCAAATACAAGCAGCCCTAATTTTCCTATCATTAACTTTCGCATCTAAGGGCTTCCGACACTAGAGCCGAATTTCACAACAATTCGTTCTTAATTAAATTTCTCCACTTGAAAACCTATTATTAGATTCTTAAAGACACTTCGCTGTCACCCCAGGGAACTTCCATTCCCAAGTTTAAAGTAAGTGCCTTGAATAAATGTTTGTCGACTGTTGTGCTAAATACTCGACTGTTCACTTTGATTGAAGAGACCGGACAAATAAAAGAAAGTATAAAGATGGTAAATTTGTTGAAGTATAGCTTAATTAATTGTTATTTTGTAACTTTTTCAAATGCTAGTAAAATGAAAATTAATTGAACGATGTTATGGAGGAAGGAGCCATACCCCAATGTTGGATTTCAATTAATTATACAAATGAATATATTTATTGAATGAATATATTTAAATGAATATATTATAATATTTATACAATGAATTATGAACTAGCTACAATCAGAGCTATCTTATTAAAAGGGCTAAGTAGGCTGTAGCCCAGAGACGCCATTAGCCCAAAGGTGCTTAAAATTTGCTATACAAATTTTATTTTAATTTTGAACAAAAAAATTTACATAATTTTTTCTTAAATACATTAAAAGTAAAAATATGAATAGGGCTTGCAAATAGACAGCCATAGATGTCATAATGTTGTATAAACATGTTTATAAGTTCAAAAACATACATTCAAACAGTGAAATTTTTTAAAACATCTGGTATGGACAAAACACATTCCTAACAGATGTGAAAACAATTCAGAAATATTCAGTATTTTTTGCGAAAAATTCATTTTCCTCTTCCTCTATGAAACTTTGAAAAATTCAGATAGGTGGTATTGCTTGTTAAGCGACGAAATGAAACTAATATCATAACCTTTATACCATTAACCCACCCAATGTTTGGGAATAGTGGAATCCACAAAAATCTCAAGTGAGCACTTATGCACACTTAGCTGTATCAAGATGACAGCACATTCCCAAAACTAGCTAAGCAAAAGAGAAAATAAAACTGCAAAGAGCCTGATTTTAAAGAGAATATTAACCCAACCAATTTTAGTGCAGCGTAATCACGCAACATATGTGTGGTGCCCGTTTTCGGTTTCTCAAGCACTCAAACTAAGAATCAAATGTCTGATTTGGACATATGAGACAATACCCCCTATACCATCATCTGAGCCAATTATGAAATACGGTAAAATCATTTTGAATTAATCTGAGACTATATTCTACAATAAAATGATGTTTCAGTGAGAAATGAAAGAAACATCTGTAAGGCATGCTTTAAAATAAAAAAAAAATCCCTCAACTGAGCTGGAAAAAAGAGCAACTGCAAATTTCAACTAATCCAGCGTCTTATACCATTTCTACCCCAATGGAATATATTTTGCATTTAAAATCTTTCACCAAATGCTTTAAATGTCACACTTAAGAAATCTCAGTCGAAAGTACAGTAAAATCTTTACCTCTGTCAACATGCCATCAATGACTTGAATACTTCGCATCGCAAACTCTCACCCTTGTTTTACATTGTTAGCAGGCTATAAACTCCGTTTGGGTGACTAAATTAAAACCCTTTTGATAAATGATGGCCAGGATGGAGTGTATTCAGCGTCTCCTATTTTCTCTCATGCTGCATATCAAACAAGCCAGTCCCTTTCGACTGAAGCATCACGGTAACTCAATATCTCTATCTCTTTACAAATGCAAATGTGACAGGAGAGCTGTCCATTAGTGGAAATCGTTTCCATGGAAATAGCTGGATAAGAATTAAGGACTTTCACTAACAGCTCTGTTACGTGTTTGGATACAAGAAAAGAGTGTTTGAAGAAAACAAGTAAGTTATTATTGTTTCTACTTGCAACAATTTCTTACATTTTGTAGTTAATCTATAGTTTTTTTCAATGCTTCTCCACATTCAAACATTTAGCTGTCATAAATATTATCCTAGTATTCTATTACACGTAATACAAAAATGAATTAAATGCCATTTTATTTAAAAGAAAATGAATTAAAAAAGTTTCCTGCATTAGATGAAGGTATGGGAGTTATGGCGCTGGTCTTCCAGGTCCTGCCTCACAGGTTTGATTCCTAGTCAAAATCGATGGGTTCTTAAAATATAAAGAATCGGTAGCTCGTATGTTTGATTATGCTGCTTTCAAAGATACAGTATGAGTATCTATCTATTCGTACCTATTCGTAAAATTAGTTCCTTAACACAGTTATATTTACTCCTGAATTAGTTTCCTGAATCTGTTGTCGTTTTGTCTGGGATAAGTGTTCATACAACGCATGAGATGGTTATGGATTCAATGTCGTTTTTTCTCTTTGAATAACTTGATTTAGTTTAATTATGTGATGATTCTATGATCATGTATGATTTATTGAAGTCTGCAGATGGTTAAATTCATGGTATACATTAAGAATTGTGAAAGCGTGATTGGCTTTCTAGAGCAGGTGCAGAAAAATCATGTGAATGGTAATCACCATTAAGGAAGCCCACAAATGAATTATTTTTACATTCGTGGAAGTACCGCGTCTTTTTATTGGTTAAGAAGATACCACTGACAAGGTACGGAAGAGTAAAAATACAAAATATCGTCATTCAAAACTGATTAATTTTCAGTCCTGCATGCTGAAATCATAGCAAATTTCATGGACTGAAAATGTTCAAATATATTCTTAAGAACAGAATCGTTTATAATTATCTTGGATAACTCGAATGCTTTTATGCTTTCTAGTTCTTAGATTTATCATTAAGTCTTTAAAGAGATGGCAGTTATAAGAAAGTTATTGCTTATGCAATATATCGTAGTCTCATGATTCTGGACTATATGGAATATGCTTATAAATAAATGTTGCTTATCATATTTTCCATAGTATTGGCTGAACCTATTATCTTGATAATATCCTATCTTTAGCTTTGCCAAAATATCTTCATGGATCAATATTTAATTTATGAGAGTACTAATGTTTGAATGACTAGAGTAAATAAATGAGTGAGTACGAATGGCTGTTGATAATAGAAGAGGAATAAAACAGATTATGACTGTCATCAAATATGTTATTCCAAACGCACAATCTTTCAATTATTGGAAGGTTTTACAAAACCCACAGAATTCTTTCATTCAACTAAATAAAAAGTGAGCAAATTATCACCACAAAAGGTCATAACTTACTTTTAAGATCAACTGAGATTTAGTGGAATACAATTTTAATTAATAAAAATAATAAGCAAGTGTAATAAAATAATATAAATAAATAAAATTAATGGTATACTAAAAGCTAGAAAATAATTTTTTTCATCAAAAACTGAGGACGAAAACAAAATCGTAAATGCGTGAGGCGCTAAAGAAATTCTCTAAATAAATAAGAATTTTAATTACATTAATATTTTTAACTTTTAAAGAATGCTTAGGGTTTTTTTTCCCTTACTAGCTCATCCTGCGCTCACCACGCATTTTCAGCCAAATTGGAGTAATCTAACTCCCTTCTGCTTCATTTGTAATTGCTCTTTCTTCAATCATTTCATCCAAAGATTTATTCTCATGCTGTTCTCACCCCCGTATATTGTAAGAAATATCGTGAACTCTAGGTCGTTTCAACTCATTTTTAATGTAAACTTTCGCTTAACGTAAATTCACTTTCTTTGCGAGGAAAGTCGTTTTACAACAGAACGAATAAGCAGAAAGCAAATCCCGCCTTGCCTAGGCATCCGGGTAATACTTTAAGACTATCCGCTGCGACAAATAACAAGGGCATTGTGGCCGAACCTATAACAGCAGTAGTTGCGACGATTTAATTTTTTCCATATTTTGATACTTTTCATGATAATTCGACTGCATGATAATACAAGCAGGCTATGCATATGAAGTTATACCAAACAGGAGCAGGTTACGGATTTTGTTTTAAGAAAACAAACCTACCGTTGGCATCGCAAAAGAAAAATTAACCCCTTTTTTGCTCTACTTACCTTAAACTTTTGTATATATAAATTATATTCATTGTGTCTTTATTTCCATGTAGTACTGATTATAGTACCTCATGACTTTACAATTTTGTTCTGACCTTCACAGTTTTGATTGAAAAAGGTTTTTTACTTTTTAATATACTATTAAAAGAGTATTATTTTAATTTTTATTATATTCTTGTTTTCATTCCTAAAATATTTCTAAATCCAATATAAAAATCTACATATCTTTCTTACACTATCACATGACTTCTATCATAGGGAATCAAAATTCAACTAAAATTGATCGATTAAATTAAACTAACTTCTGAAATTATTAAAATAGTGTATTATCGTCGAGAATACAAAATTGCGCAAAATTTAAGAACTCTGGAACATCAAAAAGTGTGTGAAAAATCGAAATTCCATCTTTAAAATCATGAAATTCATTAAATATCAAAGAATTATGATTAAAGAGCCTAAAATTGTTTCAAGTGTCTTTTGTCAAAATCTTCTTTACGGAAGACTGAATTCGTCAGAATTACGATAGATTAAGATCCTATACTTTAATCTGGAAATAACACACAAACTTCTTGGTAACCAGCGGATAAATGCACAGATTTTCCAACTAATGTTTCTCTACAACCGTTTTTTTATATAAAGAAAGCCAAAATATTAATGACAAAATTAATCTTTAGATTTTTTAATATTGCTTTGCTTTTATATTGATGAGTGAATATTATTTATTGGGGCACATTACCTTCTCAACATTTTTTCTAATTGAAATATTATTGAGAAAGCTATTGAAACTTAACAATCGTATAAAGTCATTTGGAAGAGAAAAAATTCATTTTTAATGTGCCTGTTTAGTTTAGAAAACTTCAATGTTGCCTTAGCTTATTTTAAGAAAACTACAATTTTTTTAAAAATTCCCTACTACTTTGTTAAATCCGAATATTTTTACTTCAAATTCGATTTGTAGTTTCACCGAAATGTATTACATAAAACCGTGCATGGATTTTTTAAGGTGTATTTAATATTCACTTAAATAAACAGTTATAATTAACAAAATTTAACAAAGATATTAAATATAAATTAATTAGTCAAAAATTAATTAAAACTCTTTGTATTATATAGAATGGCACAAATGCAGCTATTTCTAATAAAATACAGATGCAAATAATCTTTTTCCTCTTTTGACTTTAGTAAGAAAGAGACTGAACAACGCCGGGTAAACTGACAGTTTACATTTTTAAAAAATGTACTTTTTTTACATGAACATCGCCAAAGGTGTTAATAAAACTTGTTTCTGTTTGTGGCACATCACAAGAAATATATGAGAAGACACAGTTTACATCATTTTTAATCTTTAAATTTTGAATTACACAGAAGAAAGAAAATTATTTTATCCTTTCTACAGTCAAAGCAATAAGCTCTTCATCAGTGAGAACAACTTCTTTTGAAATTCGTCTTCCAAATAGCACATTCATTTCAACGATGAAAAAAATCGATATCACAAAAAATGCATCACAAACATTAAAAAAAATGCAAGAATAAAATTGCACATAATAAACAGCAAACACATATGTGCAGGTACAGTTTTTTTATAAATACATATACACGCAATTAAAATCATAGTAATGTACATAACACATTAATATTTACAGAAAACATACGAAACAACCATGTAGAAATTAAAAGAATATAGAAGACACTTACATGAAAATTCAAATAAGACAATGTAATACATAAATATGTGCAGTTAGTTAAACACACTATACATATACAGGAGAAAAGATGTATAGCAAACGAAAAGTGATTACAATGATATATCTTAAACAAATAAATATATTTACTTAAATGTCATGTTATTTTAACATTTATATATGAAAACAGTTAATTAATAGAATAATAAATATAATTGCTTGAACAAATTAAATTCTAAATTCACCGGTTAAATCCATTTACGCGCAATTCACGGGATATCCGATAAATTTTATAACTCCAACAACAATATATATATCCAACGAGAAAACAATATTAATTTTGGATCCTAAGGGTGCAATTCAATCATACTGAGAGAACGTTGCCCCATGCCCCCGTATCTGATGCCATTACGGCAACCGAACCTCATACTGACAGCAGAGAAAAGAAATGCAATTCTTACAAGCGTATCTTTTATTAAAGCGTTAAAAGATGCATCTTCTATAGCTGACTTAACGTATCTTCATAAGAAGAAATCCAGTGAATTAAGATCTGGGAAGCATACAGTTTCAGCTATAGATACCCTTTTCTCTTGTGTTTATCGCTTCCTGGACCCTACAATTATGCTTTGGACGTTTACACTCATTAAGCAGGATGGAAGGATATGAAATACTCTCAGTTTTCTTTCAGAACAATAATTATTGCTCATGATTCAGAAATTGTCATGTTTTTCCTTTTTCGTTTCTAGACCTATGATTAAATTGCGATCCCAGATCCTATGGCAAATAATGTTCTTGTTGTATTCTTCAACCCCTCTATTTTTGCTAGAAGTGTTCGCGGATATCCTGTAGTAGCTTGTTGATGCTCCTGTCTCAAGAATCGATGGATTAGCAGACGCCTGTAATAGTAAATTTCTCACTATCAATATTTTTTGAAAATTAAGTTATTCATATGTATTCTGTTTTAGCTTCGAAATTTGTTCTATTTTTATTAATTTGGAGTTAGAAGTTTTATACTATGCCTTTAAAAATATGGCTATATTATTTTATAATATTATTTTAATTAGACACTTCATATTTTCATTAATTAAACACTCTGACTCCTAAGCCGGCTATAACCGGCAATGCAACTTCTATACTAGTGGGGCGGATTTCGGCCGGTTGCTGTTCCAAAAGGGGGGGAGAAGGCAGTTGGGCGATTGGTCATTAAAGGGACCCTTAAGGGAGAGATAAGAGATGAAAGGCCTGCCATTCATATCTCCCACCACCCGTAGTGAGGAGAAAAGGGGGAACGTGGCGGACGAATCCATTCCACAGATCAATTAGTAAGCAAACCTCTGTACACAATTGTACTCAGATTTTGAGAACTCTTAGTAGTCAGATGGTTAAACTACTAGAGGATGATTTTCTTTTATCCAAAGGAAGACATTTCTTAATAAAAGATATTCGTTTTTCAAAAGTTATAAAAATTTTGAAAATTAAATCCAGCATAATACAACTTCTAAGATAAAAATCCGATATTTTATTAACATATTTACTATTTAATGCGTATATTTTGTAAGAAGTGATAGCGGTTATTGAGTCAGAATGTCGCAAAATAAGCCGAAAGAAAAACTTTTACAAATTTTTAGCGTTAACGATAATTTCGAATTCGATTATTCAGGCTTCATTTATATCCAGGTAGTAGTAGTTAAGTAATAAAATAACTTTGTCCTCTTCCTAAACTCTAAGCACAACATTCACTTAATATCTATTAAACTTTTTCATTTTGTTTAGGGAAAAGGTATTCTTTTGGTTTTTTACAATGGGTTTCATTAAAGCTTTTGCTACGCTAAAAATGCATTACTTTAATTTTCATGGAAATATATACCATAACGTATATTTTTCTGAAATACACTCATTGACAAATAGATTAGCAAACCATACAAATAGACTCATTAGAAATAAAAACATTTTAGTAGATGAAAAAAGTTGACCCTAACATTTAAATTTAGATAATAAAACAGCGATTGAATACCGATGTAGATACAAGAGAACAAATTTGCTATTTCATTGCTAAAAACAATAAATGCTTTATGCCATGCACAGATTTATTATCTTTATTTAAGAAAAGTCAATCTGAAATTTGCAATAATACATTATGATCACATTTTGAAGTACAAGTACAGTGTATTTGAGATACGGAAAAATAGAAAATTCACTGCCATTTTTAGCTCGACTTAATATATTCTGGACTTACCCTTAGATGTGGTGATGTCCCGAGAGAATACAGTATTCAGCCATCAAGTAATATAAAAAGCATCAACGAAAAATAGTCATTAAAAGTCTAAATTCTTCCCAATTCATTTTAATGAAGCAGGAATACTGTACGCCCTGACACAAGAAGTCAGAGAGCACGGACTGTATGGATTCAAAATCATGGTGGTATAATTTGTTTTACCTATAATCTCTTAATATCTTTTTGGTTCAATATTCTTTAAATTACAAATGGTCGGATTTTTTAATTTATATTCTTGAAACGAATATTTTGATGGAAAAAAGTGCCTCTTCTCTTTTCAAATCATAGGAAAAAAGATCTATAGTTCCTTACGACAAATCGTGAGGAAATGCCCAATATCGTATTCGTTCATTCACAAAAAATTAGCAATCACACGTTGGGAAAAAAGAGAAAAAGGATGGTAAAACTGTATAAGGGAATTTAAAACTTTAGATTAGTTCAGAGGGTAATGAAATCTTAATTCAATAATGGTACGATATAGGAACCAGTCAGAAATTTAGTTAGTTACATTAATGCATTGTTTCTGAAGCTACACAAGTGTTATTTTCGGACGGAAATCGTAATTTTGTAGCATGACCAGATGGGCAATCCTCCACTCCAAGCTTCTAAGTCACTCCATTGGGAGGACATTTGACCGTCGACATCAGATTCATCACAAACCATACCTACAGACTATATGGATTTTAAACATCCGAGACTCTGACACAGGGTCACAGCAGTACCGGACACCAGTCAGAACACAGTGAAAAAAATTCTTGTATTGCATCTCTGCTGATACAAGGATCAGAATTAACAATCATGAGAGATGCTATAGGTGGATGCGAGTTTCCGCTAATTTTGGTAATCAATTTTATTTAGTGTAATTTATATTCAGTGGAATTTCTCCTCTAAGAATAGAATTATAAATGTCATTATATATACAATCGTATTGCTAAATTTGTTACTAGCTACATATTTTTAAAGAACATTAGCTATATATATTTTAAAGAACATTTAGTTTTGCAGTATTTTATTAGATTTCCATTCTATCACGATTTTAGGTTAATGGTATATTATATTAAATAAATAATTAACAAGGAACTGGTGTAAGTGAATCATATTACCATAGACGTAAAGATCTGGAAAATTTGTGTTGTTCCAAAATTATTTTGCAGTTTCACAAAATAAATAAATCCATTATATTATTAAAATTAAATTGATATTGTCAACGAGTGTATTTATGCAGAAATATATACCTGAATTTTCAAGACGTGTTAGCGTCCAACGGCATATTCTAAAGCATGCTGTTATCACTGTGTTGAAAATAATCCCCCCCACTTTTCCCATAGAAAGTGTTGTGTTTTTATTTACTCTGGTGCATTAAATTAAAATAAATTGATCTATGCGTTTGAATTTTAAACTAGATTCGTTAATATACTATTCCAAATGACTTTAAAATTGACTTGAAGAGGCATATTTATTCAAAAACATATTTTAGTCCAAAAAGATTTGTGATTATTGTTTACAATACTTAGTAGATAGTTCGTATGGTGTATCTTCTAAAATATCTGATTTTATTTCATTATGAAAATAATGTTTATAAATAATAATAATAAAATTCAAGCTGACAGCAATGGACAACGTGGAATGGCAAAAATGTTTACATTCAGTCATTTAAGTCATAGAATGGCATTCTATTAAACTAAATCTAAAAGCTCTGGATGTCTCAGATGTTGAATTATGTGAAATAATATCTAGTTGAAGTTTCTTCTAAGTAGAAATCATTGTATGCTTAGGAAAAGTCATTTTTGCAGAAGCAAGCTTTCACTGAAGATGAAATATTCTAGTTCTTGCAGCCACATACAATGACAAATTTTTTTCACCATATGCACATATCAATTAACAACTACAAATTGTGCAATAAAACACAATAACAAAAACTTTTTGACAGTTCTTTTTTCAGCAAGTTTTCACAAAACTAACTATCGGGATTTATCCCTACTAGAGTTCTGCACAATCTAAAATAAGTTCGTGATAACATCCTTAATAGATATGTGATGACTGTTTTCTGAAAATAACTCCTCTTGCATCAAAAGGATTTGTTTGATTCACTGTCCATAAAAACTGAATAGTTCATCACAAATGAGCTGCTACCAATAAATCACAACACACTATATATATGCATCAGATATGTTCACAAAAGGAATACGACAGATAATGGCGTTATAATATTATGGCTGTTTTGAAATAAATCACACATTTCATCCCTCAAAACACACAGTACATAATAAGAGAGGCAAACTAATGTTTACTGGAATACATGCATCAAGTTCAATGTAACTCTCGTTCAGCTTCAGAATGGTTGAATTCATGCACAATAATGCGTAGTTCTTCGTAGGAAAACATCGGTATGTGATATGGGCTGAAACGGAGGCTATGATATCCAAAATTCTGAATTGGTAGTATGTGTTTATAGGCATATGTGATGATGGAAAATAAATATTGGATATGTTTTGATCTTTGGGATAAACTATGCTCGTGGAAGATGGACTGGCTGCTCGTCTCATAGAGACTACATTCGGAACCAGACAGTTTCTTTTGAATGCTTTATATTCTGTATAGGTAGAGAGATAGGTTAAATTTTGATGAAGCATTTTTTAAACAAGAGCTAACAGGCTTTTGGCGGCCGGTACTGCTTTTCCATTTGATGAGCATCTTTCAGATCCCTGAAAACAAAAGGTGGAATTATTTTTATCTAAAATTGCAATGACTTAGATCCATTATTTTTAAAAGATCATGCTTCATTGACTTTATGAATAAAATCAGAAATATAAAGTATCAAAACCATGCAAAACAAACGCTGTAGATTATATTCATAGATAAGAGAACAAACGTAAGAAAATTTCTATTTATATTAGTCATTGAAACTTCTTCGATGCCTATTTACTTTTTCGAATATGAAGTATACATTAAAATGACTAGCAGTTGTCAAAATTCACCTTCGAATTTTGGAGAATATCAAATTGTTAGATTTCCAGTAAACAAAAATTCGCTTTTGGAATTGCGTGATGTGTGTATACTTTTCTCTGCTTACACCCCAAAATTTGGTCGACTTTTGACCGAAATCCGTCAAACAGGAAAAGGGCTTTACTAAACCACATACTCATTTTTTTATCGTATAAGAAATATTGAATAATAAAGAATATTCACATAGATGCTTTTAACTCACATCCAAATGAAATATTATATGTATTTTTTCTCTTAAACTTACTAATTTCTCTAAGCAATTATATTACATTTAGTCTATAATGTTTATTTGCAGCATTATTTTAAAATTTATTTTAAGATCATTCTCCCATTAATTTGTTAATTGTTTCTTTTGTCGTTGTTAAAGAAAACCTTTAAAAAGTAAAGACTATTCGCAAAGTTTGATTACAAAAGATTAACCCCCTAAAATACATTTGAAACATACTATATGTTAAATCAACCAAAAATAAGATTAAAAATATTTCGTAGCATAAAGAATGCTGACTGACCGTTTCAGAATTATGCACATATAAAAATATGTAATAATATTTTCTTCAAAAGTGATGTATGGCATTGAATTTCATTGTCTTCCAGGTGCAAAAGTTGAATAAAAGAAATTTTCTTTGCAATTTAATATGATTTTCATGAATGATTAAACGTTTCGTATCAACACATTTAAATAGTCATATTATATTATGTAGCTCTTCACTACATAAAATTATAGAATTAAACAAAGAATTATTTCTAAAATAACATTTGCAATATCGGAAACCTGTAAAAAAATAATTATCATAAAACCATAATTTCATTTGCTGAAAAAGGACACAACTACAAAACAAAAAGCATCCCAACGAAAGACAAACAAGTAACTATCACAACACACAACATGCAACACATCAGTTTCAAAAAGTCCACAATTCCATTAAAAAATCATGCTGTACATGACATCAAATTAAAAAAAAATTAAAACTAAATAATGGCGATGCAGTACATTTTTGTTGAAATATCTACAGAGGTAGATGAAAAACAAATTTCCTACAATTATTTATTGTAAAGAAATAAATAAAGGGCTTTTGTTGATAGAATAGCATGCGGGCAAAATAATCCTGCAAGAAAATTTCGTTCAAGTGAAAAAAAGGTTTAGAAGAAAATGAATAAAATCTAAATGGATATATGGTGATCTGTAATAATTTAACTTACTTTGAGTAAATTGCACCACCTTCAAACACAAAGAAGAATTTTTGTAAAAATATGAATTAAAGAAATATTTTAATGAAAATACGCAATCATATATATAATATTAAGTTTTTCTTATCAAATTTCATAACATGTAACTTTACATTTGTTTGAAAACATTATGACAAAGCAGAATTTTAAAGCTGAAAAAATGCTTATTTAAATTTTTAAGAAGCTGTTTTTATATTTCAAATCTTTTTCATCTAAAAAGCTTATAGACAAAAAATAAGATTAAAATAAAAGATATGCGAACATCAATTCGCGCTTGCTTATGAAATTCATCATTTAAATGTTGCAAGGTCGTATTTTTTCATAATGCATTATCTTAAAAATTACAAAGGAGGTGAAAAAAACATTTGATCGAGAAATCTGTTGACAGTATGGAAATAGTATTTGTGTTATCTGAATGGAAAAACTTTACGGGATGGAAATTTTAGTTTCAATTTCATTCTTTTGAATATAAATATGAAATGCCTGCTAAGCACATGAACAGCGGACACGAACGTTACTTTAAAAATTTTCTTTGAAGCACACTCTGTAACTGAATGTCTCAACTGATTAAATGGTTTTAAAAATAATGAAAACAAATATTCAAGCTTAGTCCTTAATTACTCAAATATTTTCAACTTTAAACAATGCTGAATTCTTTTAGATTAAACAATAGTTATGTAATTATGCATCAAGGAGTGTATAGGACAAGAGAAAAATAATTTTAAACTTAATTAAAAATACAAAATAAATTTTGAATTGAAATTTTCTGAATTAATTTTAGAAAAGTATACATGATGCAAATACGTATCACTTCTCAGTGTATGGTTAAGGTTTCGTGATCTTGATTCACCTTCTTTGCGTAA
Source organism: Araneus ventricosus (assembly GCA_013235015.1). Lineage (NCBI taxonomy): Eukaryota > Metazoa > Arthropoda > Arachnida > Araneae > Araneidae > Araneus > Araneus ventricosus. The sequence continues at coordinate 16,555 of BGPR01021210.1, forward strand.
AAAAGCATCTGATAAATTCATAATACGAAAGAGAAATAACTAAAAAAATTGCTTATTATTCCCAGTGTAGCTAAAAATTGCCATCTTTACGGTTTAATTTCGACGTCATAGATCTATTTTCCAGAGGTTAAGGCAAATAAAATGTTCTGTGAGTGCCCGGGCAATTTTCGCTACTATCGCCCGCGATTTGTAATAAAAAAGGATTTATGCAACAGGTGCTCGAGATAATGCGCAGTCTAGTGCGCAACACAGCTGGCTCGAATACATTCAGTCTTTTGTGCTTTGTTCCGCAGGAGAAATTAAATAATTGCTTAGCAGGTGCGAAATGCTTCATCGTAGGTGGAGGAAAATCATTTAAAACTATTTTTAGCAGACTGAAAACCAGATGCTTTCATTTTAACAAGCAGTATTTCATAGTTTTCTCTTTCAAGAGGAATATAGGGAATTGATTATGAAAAGAAATATTTGAAAATATTTTTAAAAATGATTACTAAAGAAGATTGCAATAAAAAATAATGAAGATTTGCAATAAAGAAAATAAATTAATAAAGATGTTTAAATATTAAACTACAGCTCAGCAATCTGCAAAATATTTAATCGTAGGTGGAGAAATAAATTAAAACTATTTTTAACCTTGTGAAAACCAGGTTCTTGCATTTTAACAAGCAGTATTACAAAATGTTTCTTTTGCAAAAGACCAGAGAATATTTATTATTAAATTATGCAGACTGTTTGAAATTGAAAACTGGAGAATACGTGCTTTCATTTACCCACGCAATATTTTAGTTATAAATATTTTTATTCCCCGCCACGTGTAAAAACATCTTTTATAATAATCTAAAAATTAAGCTACAATTCATCTTGATATCTGAAAGATATATTTATTGAAGAAAATGTTCAATAATTATGAAAAAACTTCAGTACAATAAGTGCATGTGAGTTATGAAAGTTAGGACAGAAATCCCTAAAAAAAAAATTCGAATTATTGAACAAAGTCTGGAAGCTCATGATTTATATTAAGTCTTTTAAGGATATCAGAATGATTAAATATAATTATCTAATATATTTGAAAAAATATTCATATTTTCTTCTATAATTATCTTTTTAATTACATTTTCTTACAATGTTAATAAATTACTTAATTAGTAGTTCTACTTTAGACAGGTAACTTATATTTTATTGACTAGTTATTTTATTTTTCTGCTTTATTTGCTCCGCTTAAAACTTAAGAAATAACAAAATTTACATTATAAAATTATATTATTCCCTTAAAAGCAATTTATTTTCCCTCTATTTATGCGAGGTTGTCTTGGTTTGATCAAAGCATATATGTATGAAATATATGTTGGAATTAATTTTGACGTTTTCATGTGGAAGCCAAAATTGTTAAATGACATACTACATAAATAAATTAGTCTTTAAAAAGAAAATAATATCCAATTTGATAAACAAAGAAATTATAATTTGTCTAATAGCATGCAACCTAACAGTATTTAATTACTACTTTATGCAAAATCACGCTTTAAAAAATGTATACTGTGATTCAGAGTCATGTAAAACTTGTAAACGAACAGCAAGATATAAAACTCACATTTTGCATACACTTAATCAATCATATGAATATCAAATTCGATATTTAGAAACAAAAGGGAATGTTAAAAGCATATTTTTAGACAACATGATGAATTGATCTTAGATATATTATTTGAAGCATTTTATATTTATAGATTTAGCATTTAATCCATTAAGTTAACTGCAGATATAATAAAAGTGGTAGGGAAAAGAAGGCCTTGTATGCTAGTGAATGCAGCATGAATAAAGACACTCAAAAGTGACTTGATGCTTTCACAACAGAAAAGAAGAAGTAACGTTCAAAGAAAAATGTTGTTTCTGCCACATTAGAATTCGAATAAAACAAGGAAGTGACAATGAAAAGTGTATGGTAGAATATCGATAACTAGAACCTGTTGTAAAACTGAATTTGCTTTCATAGGATATCTGCAAAATTCAATAACAGCGACTCTTTTTATTCTAAAAAAATGATTAATTGCAATAATTTAAATTGCATGTATATCCTAAAGTCTTCCTGTATTAAGCATAATATAATAATTAGGGGTTGAAAGCAACAGCCGAAGAAAAATTCGACCCACATGCAAATAATTCAGGATATTAATGTGATACACACATAAATGTAAGCACACACACTTTTCCATATGTTTCATTACCGAAGCAAAAAATTATTAAAATTAATTTATGTTTCACTGCACCATTTCATAAAATTTCTCACTCTTCTCGTTTCTCGATATGTTAAAAAAAAGTAACGAAATGTTTTTTGGTGGGAAAATAAGTACCATGCATTGCTATGTTTTTATTTTTATTTTCTAAAATTTGAAAGTTCAGTGGAAGACATTGTGATGTAGACAGAACGCCACCCCATGCCCCCGTGTCTGATACCATTACAGTACCTGTACCGGTTGGAATTGTGATGTAGACAGTAACTTTTACCTTCACTCCTCGAAATTTCATATTTAAACCTGAAATTTGCATATGCACGAGTTTCCTGTTATGTTTATTCTGGGTACACAGAACTTTCAAACTGGGATTACACTTCCGTTTTCCCTTTGACAAAACATTACAACGGAAATGGTTCTGGGCATAGAAGTTCTACATCACCCCAAATAACTAAAACAGAAATCTCATTCCTTGACAGGTATTGGCTATTCTTACAGGAAGGGAATGATTCATGGAAAGTAGAGAATTTTAGTAATCTGGTTAACTTTTCAATAAATGCTCATCATCTATACCAATTGGGTCCTTACGAGAATACATTTTCTGACCATACGTTTCTGTGCATTTTTCAAATAAGAACAATTATTGTGTCACTTTATTCGCAACATCTAAGATATGAATGGTCATGGATGTTCTACAGCATGTCACAAAAGTAACAATTTGTAACATGAATGTACAGAAACTCGCCACGCCATCTATCGGCAACCGCCGAACAGTGACGGATGCACCAGTCTTCATTTAGTAACTTGTTAATTTTGTTATTTGCAATTCTGCTTCTTTAATAAAAATAAATTAAATTTATTGACTGTTTCTCCCGGTTCAACCCCATGTCACTGACGTAATTGATATCTGAACGAAGTATTATTCTAAAAATTTGAAAGAGATTACGAGTCTACATATGACAAATCCAGGTTTCTAGGTTTGAGAAAGTAAAAAATACGAAATTCCAGCTGTATCCGAATCACTATCAGCCTGGGTAAGACATGCATAATTCATAAAAGGTATTAACATCAACCAACCATCTTTAATATTTACTATTCCAACATATGGAATCGATATATTTATTTGCTAATTATTCTAAACGATTGTTATCAACATCAAAATTATGATTACCAGAATATCACTTATTAAAGAACCAATTATATTAAGGGACATTTTTTCAAACAAAAGTACTCAAGGTTATTCAAACAAAGCCAAAAAAAGGTGGATACAATTTTGAGATTCTATCTTGAGATCTCTTCATATTCACAGTTCTAGCTTTTGTAATCGATGCATTCATTCGCTGATTGTCAATTCTAAGGAATTCAAAATTCAATTTAATATTATTCTAAAAATTCTGTCAATTCTAAAATTCAGTTTTAACAGAAAAGTTATGATAAGCGGAATTTTACAAGTAAAAAAAATAAATCTTATAAAGGTATTCCACGAAAGCGTCCACTTTAAGAAGAAATGTTACACTTGTTTTAAACAGCGAAAGCATTCTGCAATACTGAAATAAAGATAAAATAAAAAGTGGATACAATTACGGTGGATACAGTAATACAAAAAAGGGAGTTTCTAAGTTCCAGCTTCTTATATCTATGTTGAATACAAACTCTAGTTGCAAAACTTAAAAATTACTAGTCTTTTATTCAACATAAAGGGAATGTAACAAATTCAAGTACAAAGGGTGTTACAGTTTTGAAGGTGGTATGGTATGTTGTTAAACGTCGACATCCACAAAAACACAGAGCACCACTATACAAAAAGCACATCAAACACAGGGGGAGGGACAGGTGTCACAGTGGAGATGTTACACAAACTCACCTAGAGAGATTTGGTTTGAACAGGTTCATGGGGTCTTTTACCTCCGTGCTTTATTATACAGCCGTTGTTTCCATAGTGTCCCATTGGGACGGGGTTTGCATTAAACAAAAGAGAAAAGAACACACCCACGTTGACGCAAACTCAGTAAACACACATTCATAACATAATTGATGTTAAATGAATAATTAATGGATTAAAAAATATAAGGAATAAGGTATTTATAACATTCGGAAACACAAGTTGTTCTGTTAATTATTGGTTTTATATTTAGGGCAAACATATGGATGGTTATTTTTATAACAGGTGGAATGCAAATGTTAAAGGAATATCACGCAAAACCCTATATGAAAATAATTGTTTTTAAGATGAGAATGAACATTACATTTTAAACTGTATCAAAGAAATTGTTAAATATATAAGCTTTTTATGTGTTTTTCATTTATATCGATTCTTGTGCTGTTTTAATAAACATGTTTTCATTATATTTTACCTCCAATTATCAAATTTCCTCTTTGCTCTTTCATGGTCTGTTGTCACTTTGTCAACCAACTCGTCCAGAATATATTTACGAGGGAGGTGGTTTATGTGTGGACTATTAGTAAAAATACATGTTCTAATATCTGATAAGCCAACAGATGGCAGCATGACTTTTGTAGCCTCGTTTTTTTATGGATTTATACAAGAACTACCAACATCTTCGCGAAGAAAAATAAATCGATTTTCACTCCGAAATGAATAAAGAGGCTGCATAAATATCCAAGTTAAAAAGCAAAATCCTTGACTTCAAAATAAAGGACATTAGAATTATCTTCTAAAATCATCAGGATGATGATTAAAATAAAATCCCGGAATAGTGAAAATCTAATCAGATCAGATTTTAAATATGTTTGACCATGATATCTTTCTTGCAAGAAATGGTTAAAAGTTTGAAAAATGGAAAGAAAAAAAACTGTTTATCAATGAGAAATTAAAAATGATAAATATTTTGGGGGAGGAAACACTTACCAAATTGTGAAAGAATAAAAGCATGTTGATGTTAACACGAAGTTATTAAATTGTCAAATAATGATCTGCTATCTCGCCTCTGAGCCGAGTGTATTAGTGTGCCTGTTTTGAGCGAATTTGAAAGTAAAACAATATCCAATAAAGATAAGCAACATTCTAACACTGAAACTGAAGAAACTGTAGTACGATACATTGTTGAAATGCTTTGGAAGTGATTTATGGAAATAAAGACAATTTATAAACGAAAGGGGAAAATAAAACCAAAGTATGTGAAAACAATTGGTTGATTTTTTTTCTCGAGTGAATAAGCATAAGAAAAATAACCACAACTCAACAATCCTTAAAGGTGGATTTTCGTTACTTTTAACACAATATAGAAGAATTTTAGAATATTTAAGCAAACGTAGCTCTTTCTTGGACAGTATATACTGAAACATAAACCTTTGTTCTAAATATTAATGCATTTGTGGTAACTAAAACTTCTATTAAATAAAACAGAATCTCATGAATAACGATAGATCAACGATTATCATATAAAGTTTGAAAACGATTAGCGTATTAATAAACAATTATTTTTGTCATATACTTTGTGTAAAAATTAGGCAACTTGTATATTAAGATGGTATGTGTAAGTGTTTTATTGAAAAAACCAAGTATTGTACAACGCTTGTCTTCAGGAACAATACATTGATTTAAAGGCGTTATAATGCCGCCTACTATTTTTTAAAATCACCGTTGGTAGTAGAATAACAGTTTTGATAAAATTTTTCCTTTCAACAATGATTTCTCATTGCACAACATGGAAGTATATTTTATCATCATTTCAAAAATAACATTTTCCAATATTATAAAATATATTTTCCAGGTAAGAATAACATGCACTCTATTTTAAATCAAGCTTCAGAATTGAAACATGACAGTTATTTGACTGAAAATATCGTTTCACTCAAATAAATATAATAATTTTTGAAGAAAATTCCTAAAATCATGGCACCGATATGCGAGAGATATTTATTTGCAAACCAATTTCCAAAGCAGTTTATATCAACAGGAGCGATCATAATCAAAAACGTGATGCTGAAAAGCGCCTCCTCGAACCATTATAAAATAATATTTGGCTTTTACTCAAGAGGATTTCGCGGAGGATTTCATATCTTCCCAAGATCTCCGAGGATATTGCATGATAAATGGGGGAAAGACACTCTAAGGAAGTCGAAATCGAAGTTCAATTTGAACAGAGAACGAAGGATAAAGAAATGCAGATCAGTCAGACGTCGAATCATAACTCACCGAAAGTGAAAGAAAAAAATCTAGAAATGGAAACGGCGGAATAAAAAGCAAATCCAAGAATATCTACTTTCTTTACAAATTTCGGCACATCAGACAGAATTTCCATTCAACTTCTACTCTATAATTTGAGTTCTAGAACCATTACTGACAGGAAATCAAAACCAGAGCTTCTCTTTTTTTTCGTTCTATACTGTTTTTCGAATGTCTCCTCTATTTTTAGATCAGCATAAATTATGTGCGTTTAAAAAAAGTATACACGAAGAGATGTGAAAGTTTTGGTGTGAGCCATTCTCTTAAAGTAGAAGAAGCTTTCTTAGCAGTCGACGTGAAATTTTTTTCTCGGTGTTCAAATGGAAATCGGGAGAAAGTGATGGAAAGTATGACAAGAAAGAGCTGGTAATGTTCTTCATACCTAAAAACATTATCCCCCAGAGTGACGTGAAATATATACCAGGGAATGGGAAAAAACGATAAAGATAAGAAGTCCCGTATGTATAAGAGAAAATATCTGCCAGATGTTGAATATATTTCTCCTCAAAGTTATTTAAACTGAACTTGAGGTAGGTCAAAAAATTGACGGATAAGTTTTGATTTAAACTGAACTTGAGGTAGGTCAAAAAATTGACGGATAAGTTTTGACTTTTTTGGAAGTTCAGGAAATTCTAAACTTTATTGAAGTTAGCTGGCAATCTAAGCACTGCATTGGAAATGCTTGATTTTTAACAAGTAAGTTCATAAGAAAAGATAATTTCGTAAGTCTGCAACGTTGTATCCGTCAAGAAATATTTCAAAGATGATGATAAAGATAGAAGTAGGGAATTTAGTCGTTAAATTTTAAGGATAAATACTTAGTTTTATGCAACTAAGAATCTGTACTTCTTATATAATTTGTCACCTCTTCTTTCCTTTATTATACACGAATTCTAGCAAAGAGCATCGGAATTGAATATTGTTTAAAATTACTCATTTCATTCATAGAAATATTAAAAGATACAGATATTAAAAGTTTATTTTAATTACATTTTTCTGAATATGAAGATCAACAAAAATAGTTCTGTCGATTCAGTTTATTGAAAATGTAGGAATGTTGATTATAAGAAGTTTTTGAGGAAACTGTATAGGAAAAATTAACATTTTTCTGACATATCGCTTTTTAATATTTAATTTGAGAAACTTTAGCAAAAAATAAATTACATCAAGTACTGTGCTGGCTATTATCCTACAGAGAAGAAAACTCTACAGGCCGCTTTCCTCAACGGAAAAACAAGTTTAATTATTGTGTAAAATAGCCAAGCAGTAGCAGAGAAATTAGCTTTAATTAAACGAGTACAGTCAATTCGTGTTTTAAATGTACTAGAACATTTTCTGCCAAAACGAATTCAACAAGAATTTCAGAAACAACCGCCTGTTTTAGTTAATTGCAGTTTAGGAATGAAAGCGTTTTGTAAACGTCCAAATCTAAGTAAGGAAAATGACTTGGTGTTACAAAAATTTATAAGCAGTCTCGTATCCTGAACTCTATATCCAACGATCAATTATGAAGTGAACTTTTCGTCAGAAGCTAAATAGCAACAAAAGAGGACAATATACAGATTAGATTTTAACTTTTCAAATGAAATTTGCGAAAGTAATGCTTTTGCAGGTCCTTTCAGCTATAGTATAATCGACAACTACATGACGATACGTAAACATGTTCGTGGACAAAGCGGCATATGCCGCTCTACTTGATGGGATAAAGCGTGATATCCCGTCCAAGTTCGCGACAAGCTAAAACGCAAAGCGGCGTACGCCGCACATTTTTGTACACGAAATGCTAATCAAGCAGATTAGGTGTCCCAGCAAATAATATAAAAGCAAATAACTTAATAACATAAGCTAGGTGTCCGCGAACGTGTTAAATGGATGAATGTTGTGTAAGGTAATGAGGTCTGAAAACTGGACATTCCGAGTGTCTATGAAACATCCAAATATGCATCATAGAAGTATGATGGACCTGAATATATGCCTGAATTTTATTTTATTTTCAGGAATATCTGTGTTCTGTGTGTAGTGTTTTTAATAATCCATTAAATGTTTTATTTTTAGAATGATCAGATATAAGCTGAAGTACAAAATTAGTTTTATTTTAACTCATAAACATTATGTGAAATAACTTTTGTATTAGTTATTTCATATTTCAGGAGTAAAAATTCAGATGATCAAAAGTTATTTTTAATTTAGAATTAATAGTAATTACGCATTACTTATTAAATTAGTGCTGATATTATTATCAGTTTGTATCTGAAAATTATTGTGAATGGTAAAACGCGGAAAATATTGTGTGAATAAATTGTACTTACTGGGCATAGCCCAAAATAAGAAAAGGCTTAAAATATAATTTAGTCGGTATTATTGTTTAAGCCATTATTAGGTTATTGTTAAGACGCCAAAACTTTACAAATTATTCTTTAATAATCGAAGTTAAATAAATATGGAAAATAAATGTGGTCTAAATAATTATAGTGAATTCATAATATTTTAAATCCTTTTTAAACCTAAAAGGGAAAAATATTGGTTATATAAATCAAAATTCATATATTTTTTTTACATTTGTGTCCAGTTTATACACATGTATAAAAGTTAGTAATTACAGTTGATGTCTGATCATTCAAAGATATTATTGCTAGATTATCCAAATATTTTTGAAATATAGAGTAGAAAAGTAGAATAGATTTCAAATAGGTACGATCAGTAAGAGATTTTTAATAATTTAAACATTTGCTTTTTTGTTCATTTTTTATGGAATGGAATTTAAAGAGATGGTCATTATAACTTTTGTCACATTGGCGTTAATTCATATAATATGGTGAAAAGAGTATTTAATACATATTGATCGAGACTGTATTTAAATTTATAAAAAAATCAAATTTTGACATTTCCGATTGAACTGTTCTCACTGTATGCTCTTGAAGGCATTCTTAAACATATACAAGAGACGTTGAAAGCCAGCATAACATTAAGTGCATGGCATTTTTAATATATTAGCCGCCTTCAGCGACCAGCTTGATCGCCGGAAAAAAATTTCATCTGAATCTCTTATGCATAATTTTATATTCATGGTTCCTTTAACAAAGTTTTAAAATTCAAATTGCTGTAGACATTTAACCTGGGTCCTTTTCATAAACTTCTACTTCTTCTTTTCCCTGTCTACATTACTGTTAACTACGCATCTCATTTCAAGATTAAATTGGTGCGTCACATTTTACGTCCAGCAGCATGCTAATTGGTTTAAAACATGTTGATAAAAAGAATTAAAACATGGCAAAGATAATCTTTCAGTTTACTGGATTATTTCATTCTATACTTACCATCTTGAGGACTTCATTTACAGATTTCACAGAAAAATTGATCAAATAAAGGAAGAATAAAATCCTAAGGATATTTTCTAAGCTTTAAACAATGCAACACACAATTAAATATTTGTTTAAACAATGAAAACGGTTTGAAATGCGTTGCAACAATGAAACGTATTGTAAATTATGCCAAAAAATACTTTTTAAAAGTTTATTTATTTAAAGAAATTAGAGAATAAAATCGTACGATAACTTTATTCATATCATTGAAAAGATAATAAGATAATGTTTTGCGCTTTCAGATGGTGTAAAATTGATTTTTGTGCTGCAATATTTTTGAAAGTTATTAAGGAAAATCGCCAAAATTTCGCTTAATTTTTAATTAATTAAAATTAAAAAAAAACGGCTTCTAGGTGTACATTTCCACCTTCCAAAGAATGATAGTGCCAAATTTCGTAGCTCTAGGCCTAGCGGTCTGCCCTGTAGAGCGCCAACACACACACACACACACACACACACACACAC
>BGPR01021212.1:0-20774 GCA_013235015.1 Araneus ventricosus
TCATTATGCTTCGTTCAGTTACGTATTGCTTTAGATAATTTAAACAATAATAATTTAAAATTTAACGTCTTCCCTAGGAATTTCTTTAACTATAATTTAATTAAAAAGGGATGGGGAACTTCTAATTTCTTTGGTGTTATAAATTTAATTCGAGTTTCTCTCAATAGATGGAGCTAGGTTCTCTAGAGTCTAGATATGATTTCTTTGTCCTAAATATGCTTTTTTGTTTGGCGTGGGGGGGGTATTTGCTAAAGATGGCAGAAGATAAAGTTTTTTATGACGTTTTCTTTCTTCTGGTTTTGTTAAAAAAAAAGACATTTTCAGTATTTCTTTGAGGAAGGTTTATTCTATTTTTTCAATCTATAGGATAAAATTCGGGTCACAGAGGGAACTTAACTTTTGACTCTCTAGTGCGTTGCCTCTACTTAAAATTTATCCTCTTCATAAACCTTAGAATCCCAATGAGTGACCTTTGAAAAAGTTCTCCGTTCCGGAATCTTCTTCATTTACATTTGTTTTCAGTTTATTTGTGTTTTGATGTATATTACGGTTTGATTTTTTGATCATTTGTTGGCTTCATATTCTGTTAGTTAATATTGACATTTTTTTTTTGTCAGTACAATCTGAGTGCTGCTGCGTTTGCGCTCATATATGGATTGATCGATTGGTTTATGTATTTTCTGTTTATTCTATTTTTCTGTTTTCTATTTTCTCTTTATTCTATTTTTTCTGTTTTATTCTATTTTCTGCTTATTCTATTTTTCTGTTTATTCTATTTTCTGTTTTTTCTCTTTTTTCTGCTTGTTCTATTTTATGTTTATTATGTTTTCTGTTTTCTCTTTTCTGTTTATTCTATTTTCTGTTTATTCTATTTTTCTGTTTTTCTCTTTTTTCTGTTATTCTATTTTTATGTTTTGTGCTATTTTTCTGTTTTTTCTCTTTTCTGTTTATTCTATTTTCTGTTTATTCTATTTTCTGTTTATTCTATTTTCTGTTTTCTTTTTCTGTTTTTTATTCTATTTTCTGTTTGATTCTGTTTTCTGTTTATTCTGTTTTTCTTTTTTCTGTTTATTCTATTTTTTCTGTTTTTCTGTTTATTCTATTTTTCTGTTATTCTTTCTCTTTTTTCATATTCTTGTATTTTTATTCTGTATTTTTATTGGAAGTTGCTGCATTTTCGCACCATTTTGTTAATACAAAGTTCAACAGTTGTTAGAATTTTTTGTAAAATGATTTATTTTGCTCTCCTTTTGCTCATTATCTTGTATATTTCTACAATGAATTTCAAATAGTGAATTTTACATCCTTTAACATTTCAGCGCTTTTCTTTGGTAAAAGCTTTCAAAAATTGAAATATTTAAAAATGATTTAATATCTAAAAAATAATTAAAAATGTAAGAAAACGTTGAAGATTTGGATATTTCGTAGCAATTAACACACTGAAACATGACACAGCATAAAATGCTACGAGGGCCGAATGAATCATGGGAATTTCTTTGTTCTTTTGTTCAGTCAAACTTCACTTTGGTTCAAACAGTAGATTTTACATCCTTTAACATTCAGCGCTTTCTGTGATAAAAGCTTTAAAAAATTGAAATATTTTAAACTGATTTAATATCTGAAAAAATAATTAAAAATGTGAGAAACGTTGAAAGTTGAATATTTCGTAAATAATTAACTCACTGGAAACATGACACAGCATTAAATGCTACGGACGAATGAATCATGGAATTTCCTTTGTTCTCTTTTCAGTCAAACTTCGCTAAGCAGAGATTGCTCATGCCCCAAAAACAGAGCAGACTCAACTACAATAGACAAAGCGCACGAATCTTGATTTCTTGGCGCGCAGGTAGGTTTAACATTCTTTTCTGGCGTGCGTTCTGCGTTCCAAATTCTGTTACAATCCATTCTTTCTCTCTGGAAAAGTAAACCGACGCTTACTAAAACTGTGGCAATCCGCAACTAAACGTTTCTTCCTAGAATGCTATTCTAAATGGCGCATTTTATTAGTCAGAAGGTATCATCCCCAAACAAAATCTTTTCTAGTCTTTTCTTGCGTTTGTTGAAGAAAAGAGGTTGTAGAAGTTCAATTTAGTTTAGTTTAGTTACATACTTACGTCCGTTTTTGGAGCAACACTAGAGTTGATTGAAGGGCTACTCGGTTAACTGTTCTCGAGTTTTCTTCGGTTTAGGAATTGTTTGGTTTCTTTTGAATTATTATCTTGTCCATTCTTGTAAAGTTTTTTGATCTCTTGTGTGCTTCATGCAGTTTTGTAATGCACGTATTGTCTCTCGATTTTGTTTGAAACTGTTTGGTTTTAAATGCTATTGATTTTAATTTCGTTATCTTTTATATGTGTTTTGCGTTTTTAATATTTAGTTTTTTACGTCTTTGCTCTTTGAGTCTTTGAGTTTGTGTTTTGTTCTTAATCTTTTTTTGTGTTTTTTTGTGTTTTAATGGTAAGCTTTTTGTGTTTTTAATGTTAAGCTTTTATTGTTTTTTTAATGTTAAGCTTTTGTGTTTTTTTGCTCCTTTGCGTTTTGTGTTTTTTGCTCTTTTTGTGTTTTGCTCTTTTTGTGTTTTGCTCCTTTGCGTTTTGTGTTTTGCTCTTTTTGTGTTTTTGCTCTTAATCTTTGTGTTTTTGCTCTTAATCTTTTGTGTTTTTTGCTCTTAATCTTTTTGTGTTTTTTTGCTCTTAATCTTTTTGTTTTAATGCTAAGCTTTTTTGTGTTTGCGCCTTTGCGTTTGTGTTTTTTGCTCTTTATCTTTTGTGCTTTGCGTTTTTTGCTCTTTTTAGTTCACTTTCTTTAGAGCGATGATTTTAAATTCTTCTGCTCACCCTTGGGGTTCTTTGTAAACTCTGTTAATGGGGTTCATTTCTTTTGTTTTATATTTCCCCTCCGGCCTGTGACCTTACACCCTCTTGGGTAAAGCAGGTCGGAGCGGGTTGGAAATAAATAAATAAGTGGGCCTTTGGCGCCCGGGCATCTACAGCCCCTAACCCCCCTGTCATACGCCTCTGTGTAGAACAGTTAATTGCTCATGTGATCATCAAGGGAGGACGGGCTTATGATGCAGGAGAAACACAAACCTAATTGTGTTTTCTCCTGCATCACTAAGCTAGATCATTAATAATTATTATTATGATGTAATCAGTACTTTTCCTTACTGCTTGTATTCGTTATTTTCCTCCAGCCACACAGTATTGTGATTTTTCTTCATTTTGGCAGGGTTCACATTGTAATATGACACAGTGGAATAATATCCTATAACGGAATCAGCGGTTCTAGTTGAAAAATTCGTTATAAGAGAAAATTTCGTTGCTCTACGGAGATAAAGTTTTTGCAGAAGTTATTTAAGTAAATGTTACAAACCTTTTTTTAGTATGTGCTATAAGTTCAAAAATATTTAATTATGACTTTCAATTAAAAGTGATGTATTTATAATAAATTTGTTAAAATTATATTAATTTTTTATTGTGTATAAACAAAATGCTCAAAAGGTAGAAACCAATTCACCAATTTAGAGAATAATATGTTCTAGTACGGATAAACATAAAATGCGTATTGTCACATTCATTTGCTGTTTCCACCCCGATTTTTGGAATCTTGACCCGTAGAAATATTTGCTCCTCTGTAGAAACCCAGGTCCCACAACTTTCATTACCCTTCACATAGCATTCTATTGTTGTAATGTTATCAACTGGAATGAACAATGCAGGTGGTTCAGAAACAACCACGTGTGAGCGATTTGTTTGCTGAAAATTAGCAATTTTCTTCAAAAATGACAAATCGAAAGATAAGGTCTAGAGAAATTCGTTATAGGGGAACAACCACTTCGTTATGGAGAATATTTTTTGAATGGAATTTAACACTCCGATTAAAAATTGTTATAGGGAGAAATTCGCTGTAGAGAGACTTCGTTGTAGGGAACTCTGTATATGTGTTGTTTGAGTCGCTAAAATATATTTCTGAAAAGTTACGAATTCTAATTTTTGATATAGTCCCCAGTCCTATCAGTCATATTTGGTAAAATATTCTTTTTGTAACACATCGATTTTTCAACCTGGGGGGGGCGTGATAACACTGAAATGGGGACGCGAACGCAGACATATCGAAAAAGAAAATATTATTAAAAAATTATTAATTTACTGGAAGGAAGGTGAAACAAAATACATTCTGACATAGTAAAAAAAATAAAATACAACATTTCACATATATAATACACTTATAAATAGGATTATTATCAATACTGCGCAATGAATTATTATTGTACATATGGTATTTTTTATGAGGGGTCGTGAAAATTATGATTGAAAATTTGGTCACCAAATACTGAAAGGTTGAGAAATACTGCATAACATTTTAAACATAAGAAGTTCCACACTTCTGCGACTATAACTGAACAGTTATAGAGCTTTTGAATACCATGACAGACCACTTTACACCATTTCAGCCGCCTCGAGACGATCCATCAACTTGAATGCGCAAAGCAGGGCCGCTGATTGGTTTAAAATTATGAAATTCAAAGCTCCATAACTCGGCCAGTTTAGTCTGAAAGAATGGAGGCTTTAATTCAAATGTTAGTGGATGTAAACCACTAAATATGACTGATGGGATAGCATAAAGAAATTAGAATCATAACTTTTCAGAACCTGTTCAGTGACTTAAAAACATAAAATATTCTTCCCCTTCATATAAACATTTTTCAATTAGAACTACGTGGAATCTCCCTATAACGAAATCAACTTGGTTCAGTTGAAAAAAATTCGCTATATAGAGAAATTTCGTTATACGGAGATTAGAGATTTTTTTTGCAGTTATTTAAGTAAATGTTACAAACCTTTTAGTATGTGCGATAAGTTCAAAAAATATTTAATTATGACTTTCAATTAAAAAAAAAAAATGAAGTAATATTTATTATAAATTTGTTAAAATTATACTAATTTTTGCTGTATAAATAAAATGCTCAAAGCGAAGACAATTCTGTTTAGAGAATAATATGTACTAGTACGGATAAACATAAAATGCATATTATCACATCCATTTGCTGTTTCACCCCGCTCCGCGATTCTTGGAATCTTGACCGTAGAAATATTTGCTCCCTGTGTAGAAATCCAAGGTCCCCACAAATTCATTACCCTTCGCCTTAGCATTCTATTGTTACATGTGTTATCGCTGGAATGAACAATGCGAATGGTTCCAGAAACAGGCACGTGTGAGCGATTTGTTTGCACAGAAATTGTAACTTTCTTCCAAAATGACAAAAAATCGAAAAGATAAGGGCTGAAAAAAATTCGTTATCGGGAGACAACCACTTTGTTATATGGAGGATATTTTGAATGTTTTTAACATTCCGATTAAAATTTCGTTATAGGGAGAAATTCATGTAGGGAGACTTCGTTGTAGAGACTCTACTGTATATGCCAATCTGTAACGGTTTAGAAATCAGCTATTGGACCATTGATAAGTATGGACACCCTATATATAGAACACTAACGTGCGTGGCACAGAGAAAAGAGATTAATTTCTCTTTGCGATAGCGTGATCGGTTTGTTTACAAAACAAAACCGTACAACTTCATAGCCATAACCTGTTACTATATGATATTCGTTCTGGTATGTAAAATAACTTTTTTCTCGAAAAAGAATTATTTTAATATGAAGAATTCACAATATTTCTTACAATATAATGAAACTGTGGAGGAAATTATTCAACAGAGATCAGTTAAAATGAAGCAGATGGTAGGCGATCCAGAACGTTTAGATCAACGTCAAAATAGTTTAAATCAGCGAAATAAAATCGTGTCCAATTCACAGAAATTGGTGACCATCACGGAGATTATATTGTAAGATCCCCAAGGTCATTAGCGACCAGTAACTTTTACCATAGCGGGTCACTGAACATAGCAGGTGTCTCGGCGGGAAGTCCAGCCTGTCAACAATGGACATCTCGTTAAAACGCCGACAAAGAGGAGCCAGGAAGTCCAGCCCTGTCGCCAGCGGACAACTCGTTGATGGAAGTGATTGATAGGGTCATTTAGCTCCAGCCTGAGAACTCGCTTGTGACAGGAAAGGTCAAGGAAGGAATCAATATTGGCCCGCTGAAATAGACTCCACCTACAAGATTGACGAGGATTCGTGGAGAGGCTTTTGACCGCTCCCCTAATGGGAGGAGATGAGGTTAAAAGAAAGGAGAGAATTTGAAGGGCAGAAAACGAAGCAAGGGCTCATCGTTCTTAATGTGATGACAACGAGAGACTGAGGACTGAAATCTAAGTCCGGTCGACGGAAGACCGACATCATTTATTTAGGCCACTCGTAGAAGTGGGCCTGTTTGGTGTGTGACAGAGTAGGCTGAAGGAAGCCGGAACTATAAATAATTATTCTATAATTTTTCTTAATTTTCTTATATTTAATCCAAGAATATTGTTAAATAAAATTGTACTTTTGCACGTGCTACAAAAAAAGTATTTCTTGGCTCTGGACCTTCCAGAGCCAAGAGAACAAGTCATTAGCTTCATCAAACACGTTACACTATTGTAGACATTAAGCTTTGTAACTTTTCTGTTAAACTGAAGCACACCATTTGGCGCCTTTTTTTGTTTTCTTGTAATTTTCTTGGAGTGCTGAATTGCCAATTTGGCTCTGGAAGTGTCAGGAAAATCATGATATACATATAATCAGCTCCAGATGGTCTGCGCGGGATCGCTGGTATACCAAATTTTATTTATCTAAGTAATTGCGTGTTGGTATCGCGTTCTATCTTTTGAATAAATACATCGACAATGTAAATCATCACTTTGAGCAGATTTAGACGGAATTTAAGATAAATCTCATAAATCACTCCTTATAACAAATTTACAGACGAGCTTCCAGAGTGGATTTTATCCAGTTTAGGGGTTAAGGTTTGACAGAAATCTGTAATTTTCGCTGTAAAGAGCACATATAAATTCATCCCGTCTAGATCCGGGTGTTTTCATAGGCATAACTCGAAAAATGGAGTTTGTTTTTTTTCGTACTCAGCAAGATGCAAAACGTGGAGGTTCATCAAGATATTTTTTTCATTTTTTGTATGATACACCTAACTCAATTGTAGCGAAAATTGCTGCTTAGTCACTCTGTCTAAATACCTCACACGGTTTGCTGCATTTTCGTCATCAGCAGTAAGAAACTCTCAAAGTCAGGCGCCTGTAACAATGGCGAATAATTGAATCCCCAAGCCTCAAGCCAGGGGTGTGTAGTGTAGTGGTGAGCAAACAATTTTCATCGTCGACCCCTCGCTTTGAATAAATTTTTCCGATATGTTTTTAAAAGAAAAGCCTTATATTTTTTTATTGTGAAGAAAATAATTCGCGACCCTAGGCGGTTGCGACCGTTTTCTTGAAGAAAAGCTTTATATTTTTTTATTGTGAATAAATTTCTTAGGGTGTATTACAAAAATTCTCGCGACTCCCAGACCCCACGACCACGGTTTCGCACCACTGCTCTAGCGGAGATGGAACACCGTTCTGGACTGCTTTTTTATTCTGAAAAAATAAATAAGAAAAAAAATTGGTAATCTTTAAAACAGCTCGATTGTTGTCACGCAGGTTAGGGCGTTCAGCACAGCTTTTTTAGAGCGTCCCGGCTCCCGGCACCTTATTTGCAGCTACACCACTGCCTCGACACTCTTAAAATGACAGCAGCTTGGTAAGAAAGAGTGACAGATGTGGCCAGATCATATGTAGTTACATTACATTACATTACATTACACAACCTACATCCCGTGTTTAAGAACCAGGCTGGCTTCTTTCCGCTTTGGATGGATGAGGCGAATTTTAAACCACCCAGAAAAGGACAAAACAAGTAACGAATTTTGCAAAAACAAATAAAATGAAAAAAAAACATACACTGGACAGAACAACATAGAAACAATACAAAATAGAAAAAAATACGTAGAGGGAAAAAAAAATCATAAGTAGCGGAGGTGTGTGTGTCAGTCTGGGTGGATGAGTGCTTAATTATTATCACTCTACAATGAGATAGTTCTCATCTGTGAAACGCTTTTAGGAGTCAGAAGTCGGGTTCTTGATAAGTTGTTCGGCGAGAATGTTTTCAACCACTGTAATTTAAGTGACACTGCTGGAGTTTGGAAATGCCAGGAGGGGTAAACCTGGAAGCATTTTGTGGCATAGTGCATTGGATCTCCTTTTTCTCCGCGCGAGCGGGCCCAGTGTGTGTTCGAAGATTGAAGGTATGAAGAGAAGGCCCGTGTCCTGTAATGAACATTATCTCTTCTCTATTCATCCTACTGAAAACTGTTTGAGACCCTAGGCACTATATCGTGTACTTCGGCCAGTTTCTCCGTTATCCCCAGTTGTCTTTGCCAGATGCTTGAGACGTAATCTCAGATTTCAGGTAGGAAAGTGGCTTAGGTAGAGGAAGGAGATCATATGTGATGACCTAATTTCTTTAAAGGAGCATGAATTTCCCATCTCGCAGAAACTATCGACGAACATCATCTTTTTTCTGTCTTTACAAGGTCCCTTCGTGTAATATTCACTAAAGCAAAAATATCATCAATAATTGTCTTTAACTAATATTATTATTCTTTTTGTTTTTTCATTTTTTTCATGTTTCCAGCCTTTATTCTGTTTGTGTGTTTCATAGGCACAGTAACAAACCAATCTAGTAAGGATTTTTTTTAATGATCCTCAATAAAGGTGACATCTTCATACCCGTCTAACCGTTCAGAGGCCGTTATGGCTACAGGCAAAAGGGCAGCGTTTGAGACATCCCAGTTCCAGTAAGAAAACCCTTCTATCATTCCAAAATTCGAAGGCGGCAGCATCAGCAACCTTCCATCTCAAATGGCTCACCAGCACACCCTTTCCGGAAATTCGGGGAAAATCACTCAAAAAAGATCTTTTTCCGTCGTTTTAAAGTGACAGGTTTTGCCACGGGTGAAAAACAATTCCCGTCAAGAAATGGCACATCCCGGAAATCATCTTTTCATTTTGCAGCCTCTTGACCTTGATTCCTTTTCTGCATTTTCACTCATTTTGACGCTCTCTGCTGCTCTTTAAGTCGCCTATTTTCAATCATTTTTAGACCTCATTTTTAAACGGGGATTGGATTTTCTGATGACGGGTTTTATTTGATCTCCTCTTGATAGATTTGCCTGAGGTTCGAGTTTACAGGTGGACGTCTCTTCGTGATGGTAAAGTTTCAAAATTTCCCTTATATGGTTTGAAAAGTTGCTGGAAAATGTTGGAAATCTGTAGACTTCTAAACTTTTTTTTTTTGCTTTCTCGTATACGAAGTATACAAAGAAAAGTATTGCGTACAAAAGAATGTAGTAAACGTCAAAAAATTCGAACTCGAGATTTTTGATGAGATTTTTTGTTTGGCTGAAATCTGGAGTCAAAGTATTGTATAAGAAATTCTAATTGCTTTACTTACCAACAACCCTCCCTCATAATACTAACACAGAGTTTAAGTAAGTGATAAAAAATTAAGGCATCAGAATGCAAAGACACAATTTGTAATCTTAATATAAATAAAAGATCATTGCAGGTTTGTGATTTATGTGGCTATGTTCCCACATCCTCCTCCCTAAATAATGGACAGTTTTCAACCAAATTTTGTACACTTATTATTTAAGACAAGGGCAGACACTTATGAACTTTTCTAAGTTAGGATTAATTAAACAGGCAGTTAATTAAGGGAATTAACCGAAAGCGTTTTTTTTCATACCGTAACTTCGGAGCAAATTGTCCGACAAAAAGAAATATTTTTATACCATTTTAAAGGTCAAAAATTTTGCCTTTTTCAAACAGTACACTTTTATATCTGTGACATTTTTCCTTCAATTTTTTATTAATTTTTTAATGTATAATAATTGTTAATTACGCGCAGACGATTTTGAAATAATGCAAATTTACAGCTACTTCGTTGCTAGGCAACAGTTGAACTTTTGAACTAATTTACCTCTATTTCTGAAATTTTTGCTTATTTTTATAAATATGTTTTTTTACATAAGAGAGTCGTCAACTTTTAAAGCCTCAAATCTAACTAAAATTTCAGTTAGTGGAAATTAAAAGCAAGATCACACTAGAAGAATTTTTTTGGATGATACAGATTTTTATTATTTTTTTATTCATATTTATTCGAACCTTTTCTCAATGAAAAAATTACTATATTAATTATCCCAAACATCCGTTAAAATCTTTCTTATACTAACAAGATCTATGAACAAAATTTGAGAGTACTATGCAATAGAAATACTAATAATTTATGGAGAAAGAGTAGCTATCGACGGTTTTTTTTACAAATCGTCTGGTTCAATGATATTCTCATTTTAATTAAAAAAAGCAATTTCAGGCGATAAAAGATTTTGGGTATCGTAATTTTCTATACAAAAGTAGTTTTTATCAAAAAATATTAGACATGAAGTATTTTAATCCCGAGCAACGCCGGGCAAAACAACTAGTGGTTGATAAATCAAAATTGCACATTAACGTAAATAGAATAAAAAAACAAACTGACAAAACTTTTGATTTTCAGTTTGAGCTGAGATTCTGGATAAGGAAGTTCATCCACTTTCTCATATCTGTTTTTCGGGTTTTTTTTTTTACCATTTTATGTTTTCGGCGAGTTAAATTTATTTAGGAAAATCTTTTTCATTAAAAAGTTTTTTTAATAGCATTCTGAACAGAGATGAAATGGAATTCGATTTGCTTTGGTCAGCATTTCTTTTAAAACTGGCAGCGGCAGCCTTCTTCTCTGCTTTGAAATGGTTCTATCATCGGAAATATTCCGTTCATCTGGAGCTGATACATCAGGCGAACGTATGGAAAATTCAGCGATTTTAACGGTGAATTTTCACGAATCTAATTCCTCTCTCGCCTTGTTCACTGGCGCAAATCCGGACATTTGAAGATCGGACACATGGTAATAGATAGAAATACGCTTTCGAGGTCAGTAGAGCAGACTTGCGACCATCCCTCAATGAGCATCTTTGCATTACCATGGCTTATAACAGAATGTAACAAAATTTGGGATAAAAAAATTTCATAGCTTATATTTTAAAATTCCTGATTATACATATATAAATATTAATAACGAACCACGAAATTCGCCAATGACCAAATAACGATAAAATATTACATTCATAGAGGTGATTCAATGCTGTTGTTCAGATTTGAGAGAATGTAAAATTCAGCAAAGGAATTGGGATGCCACGGAATTTTACAAAATATTTGTCAACCAGGTTTGAAAACACTCGAAAACAGACATAATAAAATTTGTTTAGTCCGACTGCAGCCCAGATGGCAAAGAAGGTTACGGAAGGTTGCCATTTCACTTTCCATAGGCTGTCCACTTGAAATCATTTTCAGCGCAGACCGTTCAGGAAACCATTCCCTAAAATTGACGTAGGAAAGCTTTTTTATAATTCCTGTCCCATTTTGTGTAGCTCCGTCGGTATGAGTGGTATTGCGCTTGCCTTCCAACTCTATGAACGCGGTCTCGAATCCGGTTGGAGGAATTTGATGTTTTGTCACAATCTACAGCAGAAATCAATGAAGTAATTCAATTAAGTAGATTAATAAAATTAATCTAAATTAATAATTAAGCTTTGATTAATTCAGATTCCTAATTGAGTCTAATTAATTGACATTCCAGATAACTCTCTAAGATGACGTCAGAAGAAGAGGGATAAAAAGGGGTTTGGACCCCTCTGTAGGAGCCACAGCTTTGAAGGGGGTGAAAAAGGGGGGGGTTGCAGCCAGCTACAGCAGGAGTACGGCTTCGGAGGGAAGGGGAGTTCAGCACGTCCACCGAGGAGGATGTAACAACCTTTTGAAAGGCTGAAACAAGCTTGTAATAAAGCCTGGGAAATCTTATTAAAATCCCTTACAGAAAGCCTTGTTTCTTGTTGACTAGCGAACCTTTCCCGCTACCTTGCCGAAGATTCAACCCTTGTCATGTGGAAACCTTTGTGACAACCCTTTACCCTTGCGGGCGACAAGGTTTCCAAAACCTTTTAGGTATGCTCTTTGCTATCTGGAAGCGCCTCCCCAAATGGGTGACGAAAGAGATAAACCCACCAGTTCGCGAAGACTTTGTTGATAGCTGGACTCAAAAATCAGTGCTCCTCTATTAAGCAGTATACAATATTTACCTCTTATCAAGCGATACTTAGTGAATTAATCGTCTATATTTGAATCTCCTACAACGGAAAATTATATAGCCCTTAAAATGTGAACTGTTTGATGATTATATAATTAATTACTATTTAGCCACAGTCTCTCTTTTGTTTGTTATGTTTACCTATGTTGAGTTTTAAAATAAATGATTGAAATATAGTCCATGTCCATTTTATTAAACCAGCAGGTGGTCTCCCAAATTTTCTCATACTTCCCCAAGAAGGTGCTGTTTCCCCTCCCCATTGGATACAAAAAAAAATTCGAACGTACTGCCAACCCAGAATCAGTGACTATCAGAAGGTTTTGCATTTGTAGATTAAATTGATTGTAAAATATTTGGGTGAAAGAATCAGAATTCAAAGAGATGCGTACCGACGCATCTATCACACACTACTAGGTTCCCTCTTGCCAGCCAAGGACAAAGTGACGTAATTCGCTCAATAGCTTCCGCGTGCTCAGAGATTGCTACCAGGACGCATGCGCAGAGAATCAGATCAGAAAAATTAATTGTATGCAATTTGACGCCTTTTTTTTAATCAATTGATACAAAGAAGTGGACACAAATCTAAAATTAGGTCAGAAGAAGGCCACATACAAAATTTCATTTATCTAGTAATTTTGTTAAAAGTTATTGCGATTAAAATACGTTATACAGATCAGTGATGATAAAACTGTGTACCAAAATTTTATCCATCTAGCTATTCCAGTTTTTTGAGTTATAGTGTTCACATGAACACGGAGAGACAGAGAACTTGCCGTAGACAGTTTGTCCAAAATTTGATGAAATTGGAATTATGTGTAAAGATCACATACCAAACACCATCCCTGTATCTATGTAATAGTTTTCGAGTGATCGATGTTCACAGACACACAGACAGATAATTCCAAATTACATGTTTTCGGACTCAGGGAGGTCTAAAACGACTGGAGATTCGTCAAAATCTCAGTTCAGGTACGACGATTACAATAATTTCTCTTTGTATACTTCGTATACGAGAAACAAAAGAGCTATCGCATCCAAGTATTTCCACGTATGGAAGAACTTATAGGTATGAGCAATCATTTGCACTTGTGAAAAGAATAGGTTCGATATTGGGATACTAACATTCACTTGGGATTAGTTTTGATATTATCTCTGCGGGCAAGAAATATCCTCCGAAGTAGAAGGAAAGATGGTAGCAGAGAAAAAATGTTAATATGTCAGGAAAATATTAACTTTATCATTGTTCCCTTTTATATTGCGTTTTCGAAATAAACCTGCATTTCTATAAAAATTAAAAGGCTTTTATATATATATTATTGATTTTTTACGGCCCGCATAAGTTTGAACGTCGTTCATCTGTCCCATGCTAGCATTTGAGTTTCGACACCGGTGCAGTAGAAGATGGGAATATTTCTTCACTTTACCAAAAAAATCGCAAAAAAAATCTTTTTTGAGATTTTCTGGACCATTTCAAGCGGTAATGGGAGGAAGGGGCGTCCAAGAAGCTATCCGATATGAAATATCCGCTCCAGATTTGAAAAGTTTTGCTCAGGATGTTCCAATAATAGTTCTTTTCTTACGGCGTGAGGTGTCTGGGGAAGTAAAAGACGAAACGAGGAATGCGTGATCATTCGCGTGACCGAATTCCGGAAGATGCGTCCATCTTGAGGGGACTTCGACCTTCTCTTACGCAGGACACGTCGGAGCCTGCCGAAGATCATCACTAGACGTTTCTTCACAATCAGCATTGGTCAACTTTCTTCAAGTCGTGGGACCTATTTATAAATACTGAAACCAGCGTGATAAAAATCACAAGTATTTCATTAAATTGAATACAGTCGGACCTCTGTTGTGAAGTCGCTAAATCCCGAAAAGTTCGTTATGTGGAAAATTCGTTAAATAGAGATTCACCTTTTTATGATATTTTAAACTACACAGAACAGATTTTTTAAATTCATAAACACTAATTATTATTAAAAGTGATTAATCATGCCTTCATTTTGTAAGAATTAATATCTATTTGTTTTATATATTGTACATCAAAAAGAAATCTTTAGGAAAACAAAAGAATAAAACAAAACCATTGTCCGGGAATACACTGTATTTTTAATTTAAAAAAAATAATTTTTTATATTAAAATTAATAAGATTTTAGCATTTCATCATACGAGGGTTTTCTTGATTTCTGCATCATGATCATTTCCATCTTCATCATCTTCGTCTTCATCGCAATTCATTGCTGTTGTTTTTTATTCTTCAGACTGTCCACTTGAGCTTTACCTCATCCATCTTCATGAACTTTTATGCTTTTAGACATTTTGAGACAAAAAGAATTCGATGGTCATAATTTTGTATCTTTATTACGATTTTTTTTATTATGGTTGATAAGCTGTTTGCTTGGAGGAATGCCAAATTTTAAACAATATCCTTTTTTCACGCTTTTATCCACCTCATGAAGAATTAAATTGTTTTCTCTGATGCTCAAGCACTTTCCTTTGACATTTTCCAGCTTCAAGGTCGTTGATCACCATAAAATGTTAAAAGAAAAGAATAAGTTTCAAATCATTTATAAATATTTTGAGAAATAGGGGAAAAAAAATATTGGATCACAAGAAAAAGTTCGTTAAATAGAGAATGCGCTACCGCTATTAGGTTATTTTATAAAGAGATTCATAAAGTGTTCTTGGTTCCAGAAAAAATTCCATAAAATACTACATAAAACAGAGGTTCGTTAAATAGAGGTCCGACTGTTAATGTTGTACAGATATATGTAAACACATATTCTAAACCAGCGGCTCCCAACCTTTTTGGTTTTGCGGACCACCTGTTGTGTAAAAAAAAATAATTTGAGGCCACTAGCTAAATATACAAGAAAAAAAAGCTAAACACCTATAATATATATTATAAAAATATATTGTTTATAAAGCAAACAACTTTTATTGTTATTACTTAGCTATCACAGAAGAAACTCAAGCAAAAACAAACTCAAAACAAGCGGTCAAGATTCACGATAAAAGAAAAACTCGGTGGATTTTTTGGCATTGTTTGTCCCCGAAGGAGAGTCAATATCTAATTAAAACTTGAAAATTTCAGCCTCAAGTCACTTTCTACATTCAGTGACGACGAAACTCCCCTGATTTCGATGTGACCAACGTTCCGCAGATGGCCACTAATACGCTATCGAAGACCCACAAATTAGGCCGCGGCCCATAAGTTAGAACCACTGTTGTAAACAATTTTTCTAGAAGTAAGCATAATTTTTTAAAAATTTATTAAACGTTGATTACGTTTTCAATATACCATTTCAATAAGTTACTTGTTTTTATGCTTCTCAATGCAAAACCAGCGAAATTTTCTCCCCTGGGTTTCTTGTTTACTACTGGTGCAAGATGGCGCTTTTGTTCTCATCGTAGTACAGAGAGGAGGAAACCGAGTATGCATTTGACACCTTCCTTTCGACCGATTTTGCCCAAAATTTAATATTGTTAGAATCGTGTGCTAATTCTTGCATTTGGAAGAGAGATTTACAGAGTTCTTAATGGTGCAGAAGCCAATGATACCGACCTTGGCGACAAAATGAAGGTTCTAGAAAATACAAAAATTGTCCTATCTCTTAGGAACCGTGATATAGAGATTTTCTAAGTAATTTCATGTGACGTCACGCCCTTTAAGGAAGCTATAAAAAAAACAGGTGCTCAAACGAGGAGAATCTATTCAGGTTTCGTTCGAAGTGAGAGTTGGTTAGCCATTAAACGCTAAGTGCTGTGACAGTGCTGTTTCTGTTATTATTAGTGATTTGATGTCTCACCCTTGTGTTGTGAATTTGTACAGAGCTGTTTTCTTTATCACCTGTGCTCCGTGTTTTGGAATATTCGTGGAATAGAGCGTCATTTTCCATAATCCAGCTTGTTGGACTACATTCACCATACACCCACGGGCCATTTTATAACAATGTATTTAAGTGACAAGACCAACAATCGAATATCATTTATGTAGGTAGTTGCTTTTTTCAGTTACTCGAAAAAGACAGCCTGACAGAAGGACAACTCTTTGACGAATTTCGTCCAACATTCGATATAGATCTGAATTCTGATGATAAAACTAATATTATAATTGTTATTTTCCTTCATTTTTTTAATAAAAACTATTCAGAAAGTTAGAAAAGATGTTCCGGGTTGTCAGAATTTCAATTCAGGAGTTCAGTTCATGAAAGTTCACTGTGGATGCATTTTTTGGTTATAGCGTTCACGTACGAACGAATATATACTTCGAAACGGTCAAAGCGTAAACCAAGGCCGTCCCACAAGGGCATCTTTGCAGCTCTCCAAACATGACAATATGTAACAAAATATTTGCAAAATTTCGTAGCTTAATTTTTAAAATCCTAATCATACATAATCATGAAAAAACGAGCCACATCGTTCGCTAATGTTCGATTATCAGTGCGGCCATTGGAGCGCACCATTTCAACAACCAATAGCAGCGAGTATTTTAGCAGTCGATAACACACAAATAAGAGGAAATGGAATGTAATGTTTGGATACCGTTGGCGATGGTTAGTCAGACAGCACAACTTCTTGCTAGTGTAGGGTTGCTTTTGTAAACGAGTCAGTTTGGTGAGCCTCGAAGCGAATTGAGATGTTAGACCTACTGTGGTCGTTTTTTTTTTTTGGAATAGCTCTGGCTTTTAAGTGCAGCGGCCACCACACAGTAGTATCTTTTAATGTGTGTTGTCTGTCTTATATGTGCCTACATTCTAAATAGAATTACACTACAAAATCTGGTGTCTCCATTTTCAAAAGGGGCAACGCCACAGGAAGTAAACGAGATCCAGTGCCGTTTAGATTTGAAAGCAAATTCAGTGACATTGGGAAGCCTAATTTAGAAACACTCTGCCTGGTTTAGTACTCTAAAATTGGGATATGGGGTATTTTCATGTTTGGAAGCACTTATCGGTCGAGAAATTACTTTCGATTATCACAGGAAACAAGTATCCGATCAGATTCGTGTGCCTACGTCTAAATGGGTGTACCACAAAATCTGGTTACTCCATTTCAAAAGACAGCAGCGCCACAGGAGTAAACGAATCCAGTGCCGTTTTAGATTTGAAAGCAAAATTCAGTGACGTTGGGAAGCCTAAATTTTAGAAACACTCTGCCTGGTTTGAAAACACTCTAAAATTGGGATATGAATTGTTTTTCATGTTTGGAAGCACTTATCGTTCGAGAAATTACTCGATTATCTGAAACAAGTATCGATCAGATTCGTGTGCCTACGTCTAAATGTCGAATTATTTTTCTAAAATCTGGTTACTCCATTTCAAAAAGACAGCAATGCCACAGAATTAAACGAGATCCAGTGCCGTTTAGATTTGAAAGCAAAATTCAGTGACATTGGGAAGCCTAGATTTTAGAAACACTCTGCCTGGACAGAAAACACTCTAAAATTGGGATATGGAATTGTTTTCATGTTTGGAAGCACTTATCGTTCCGAGAAATTACTTTCGATTATCACAGGAAACAAGTATCCGATCAGATTCGTGTGCCTACGTCTAAATGGAATTATTTTTCTAAAATCTGGTTACTCCATTTCAAAAAGACAGCAGCATACAGGAGGTAAACGAGATCCAGTGCCGTTTAGATTTGAAAGCAAAATTCAGTGACGTTGGGAAGCCTAAATTTTAGAAATATTTACCAGCCTGGTTTGAAACTTACCTTAAAGTGGGATATGAACTTGTTTTCATGTTTGGAAGCATATCTGGTCCGAAATTACTTTCCATTATCGCAGGAAACAACATTAATGATCAATTCATAACTATTGGATCAATTTAGAAATTAAGGTACCTGACTAGGTTGGGAGAAAAAATTTAAAAAAATCATGCACAAAAAAAGACTTAGAGAGCTAAATAACAAAAATAGGCTTAAATAGTCTCACGATTAAATAAAATTCATATATCATCAGTAGTTTTTGAAAATAATTGTTTTTCTAGAGGGGCACAATAGAAAGAATTGCAGTGTTAAGAAAAACAGCATATTTGAAAAATATGGGACATGTTAATTTAATCCCGTATATTAATACTTCTCCAAACTACCTAGAATGTAATAGACCATAAAATAAAATTTATTTTAATAAATAAATATTTTAAGAACATTCAAAGTTGGCGTCATTGATTTTTCTCCAAAATTATCCTGTGTTTTCGAACTGAAAGCGACTGTAAAACAGCAGTTAAATAAAAGCTATCATAAATCTGCGGTCTATTACACACCATCAAAAGTTTTTGACACATGTGTAACCTTTCAATAATTTTAATGAATTGTTTTGGAGACATCACGTTTTTCGTGAACCAATGTTAGTGAAATTTTCATTTGTCAGAAAACGCATTTAAAAATATAATAACACATTAGTTGAAATAAATATTAGAGAATAAAATATTGAAGGAATAAGAATAAAAACAAAGACTGTTTTAGAATCTTATAAGATGTGGCTTTATTTTTAGATCATAAAAGTTTTTTAGATTTTTTTCTTCGAAATCCTTTTTTCAACCTAGGTAGTCGGATACCTTAATTTCTGCAGACCAGTTAGTAGCAGAGAAGAGATGCCATTAGTTAGCAAGAAAACATCAACTTTACAATAGTCCTTATTGTTTTCTTATATTGTGTTTCGAAATAAACCTATGTTAGCAGAAAAAAATATATCGCATAGACTTGGCCCGAGATAGCATTTGAGTTTGACACCTGGCGTAGACGGATTTCATTCAAAATCTGATATAGATCTAGAATTCTGACGATAAAACCATACGTTAACTATCGAGCGCCAGTGGCTGATTTTGACAATATGAGGCTACAGGAGCCAAATTGTTTTAACCTCCCTTCCCCTCCTAATGTCGTAAATTCGCTGTCCTCTCTGCACTGCCATGTGTATGGAACAGACCTTGAGGACCCGCAGGATGTCAAGGCACGAGGGGAGAGTCTCTAGCGCTTGTGCGAAAAACCGCCACTGACGAGAGCACTGCATTTTTGAATTCTTGCTTTCACATCCACTCTTAAGGGCAGAAAGACTTTCCAAAGCTGTATTGTGTCAAAAATTTGTTTGAAATCTAAGGTGTCTGGTATGGTGTCTTTACACCATATCCCATTTCACCCATATAGCTAGTTACATTTTTGAGTTATTATGTTCACAAACAGACAGACACATTTCCAAAAATGTGTTTTTTAGATAAACTGAACGTGATATTTCTCAACGTTTCGAGGTCGAATTTTTTGACCATTAAAATACTTTCTCTTTGTCTTCTTGTTTATGTCAGTGTGGGTAATTAGATATTATGTATAATCACCGCGGTAATTATGCATAATAATCGGTCATTATGAATTATAACCACATAAAAATACGCTTATTATGCAAAATACCCACTTAGGGATCCGGTGATTATGCATAATAACCGATTTATCACAGTGATCTTAACATATACATCGCATATCAGAAAGTGAGAAGGTTCAGTTCAGGATATTTAAATTATAGGAAATAATATCAGATACAAAAGCCCGGGATAATAATTAAAACTTGGACTCTGTTTCAGTCCTGGACAAAAATAAAAGACTAAAATTGCGACTGACCCTCAGAATCGGTCATTTTAAGTAAAAGAAAAGTATCATTATAAAAAAATGACGGTTCTTTAGGAGAAAAAAAATTAAAAGAGAGTTTATACCAGACTTTTGCATTAAACATGCCAACAGAGTTGCTTGTTTCGGAGAATATCTTTTGGTATCTAGAGAACTAAATTCCAAGAATTTCAACGGGAAAATAAGCTCAGGCCCGATTCTAAGCATTGAATCTAATTTGGCCGTTCAAATTCCAAACACATTCGTTTCCTGTAAAAATTGGCAAATGCTAGAAGACACATTTTGACTCCGAATTTGCTTACCTGACGCCGGTTGATATATTTGCCTTCATGGACCTTTACTAGGAATGTGAATTCTACAAGTAAGAGACATGCAAATTTCTGTTTGAAAGGAAAAAATAACCTTCTACAGCTAAAAGCTATGTAATCCGAAATTTGTTTCAACGTGGTTACAATTGTAAAAAAGTTTTGCCGCTGTTTTTTGTTTCAAAATCAAGTCGGAGGAAAAGAAAGCAAAAATACACAACGAATTGGAATGTATAAACAAAAACCGCAAAAAGTAGCAGCAAGGTAAATAAATAAAACTTTCCAAGAACGTTTTTACTAGCGTTGCTCCAATTTCCACAAACAGGCACAATCATAGAAAAAAAACAAGGTTTTGTCTTGAAGACATAACTTTACATTCATATTATTCACTAATAACTTAACAATTCTTACTAATTTTTTCAAAATTCATTGTAATGAAATTTAAAAACATCATTTATGAAGACTTTTTTATACCAACTTTTACTATAAAAATATAGTCACCTTATTTTAATGCATGGCATTTCAGAACTTTTGAATATAGGTTAGTTTCAAAACCAACCATTTAAAAAGAAAGAATTTCGGAATTGAAATCTTTGAATACAAATAACTTTCTTTAATGTGTAAGGGAATTTTTTCCTTTATGTATTACGGTGAAAGGAAAAATAAATAAATAAAAAC
>BGPR01021213.1:0-26794 GCA_013235015.1 Araneus ventricosus
CCTCGACAACTTCCGTTCGGTTACGTATTGCTGTTTGCCCTTGAACCCAGAGCGGAAAAATCGTTACGCATCTCTTTTGAATTTGATTCTTTTACCTAGATATTTTCAATCACTATATTGAAAAGCTTTCTGATAGTCATTGGATTCTGGGTAACAGGCTGGGTTCGAATTTTTTAGCAGCCACGCGCGGAGAAGGAAACGACACCTTTTGAAGTATACGAGAGAGTTTAAGACACTCCCACTGTGGCTCATATTAAATCGACTCTTTGTACCCGTGCCTTTCTCGTACTGTTAGACAAATTCTCCCGTATTCCTCTTGTGGTGGTTCCCACAAGCCCCACTTTATTCTAGGATATATAATAATTCCATCTTAATTCTAATATATGTGAGTTGGCTTTCCAGTGACTTCAAGGGAAACTGGATTATTCCCATTTGAAGAAACTACTCCAATACCAACCCGACCGCAG
Organism: Araneus ventricosus; assembly: GCA_013235015.1. NCBI lineage: Eukaryota > Metazoa > Arthropoda > Arachnida > Araneae > Araneidae > Araneus > Araneus ventricosus. The sequence continues at coordinate 468 of BGPR01021213.1, forward strand.
CGAAAAATTCGCTATTAACACCTTAACTTATTTGTTTTCTCAACTATCTAATTAGATGACATTATTACAACTATTTTGAGAATGCGCTGTCATTTTAATACAATTGAGAACCTAGAGGACAGATGAAATGCTTATGAATTCCACTTAATTTTATTAATCGAATCATAACATCTGAGAATGACTTTTTTACTTTCTCGTATACGAAGTATACAAAGAGAAAGTATTGTAATCGTCAAAAAATTCGAACTCGAGATTTTGACGAATCTCCACGTTTTAGACCTCCCTGATTCCGAAAAACACAATTTTGGAATTATGTCTGTCTGTGTGTGTGTTTGTGAACACGATAACTCGCAAACTATTAGAGCTACGGGGATAAAATTTGGTATGTGGTCTTTAAACATAATTTGTAGGTTTCTGTCAAATTTTGGACAAAATCCGTCAAAGGGAGGTCTGTCTGTCTGTATGTCCGAAGTCATGTGAACACTATAACTCAAAACCTTGAATATTTAGATGGATAAAATTTGGTACACAGTTTTATCGTCATGAATGTAGGTCCGTATAAAAGTTTGCGCCAAATCCGTCAAAGGGTTGATTGTCTGTCGGTCTGTATAATCGCATACTTGTTCAACTCCATACGCATGCGCAATAGTAGAAATGCCTGTGCAAAGAAGAGACACTTCGAAAACTTGGCAGTTTGCCAAAAACCAATTCTGGCGGCGAGATTTTGTAAGGAAGCAAACATTTAGGTCGTCTCGTTTTACTTGCGTGCTGGAAACAATCTCTGCGCATGCGCAAGCTATTCTCCTGTTTTCTTCTCCGCACGCGGAACTGGCATTGCTCAAGTTTGATAAAAAAAAATATATATTGCGAAGTTTTAATACATACGTATCTTTTTGAATATGATTCTTCACCTTAATATTTTACTATCACTATAATCAACAATGAAAAACCTTCTGATAGTCATTGCATTCTGGGTTACAGTTGGTTCGAACTTTTTATCAACGCAGGGGGAAGGGAAATGACAAATGTTTGAAAAGTATACGAGAAAGTTTAGGGGAGGCCACTCCCGCTGGTTTTTTTAGTTTTTAAGTTTAAAATTGCTCTAATTCGATGTCTGTCTACCTGTGTTTGAATAAAGCTAGTTAGAGAATAGTAATAAGAGAGCAGCCAGAAATCTTTGAACTTCACATTTTTCTTTCCATACACAATATCCCTAAATCGCGTCAAACGGCGAGAAGAACGGTTCTTCATTTAAAACAAGAATTTGCGCCTGCTCTCTGCGATTGGTTTCTATACAACCAATTTATTTATAAAAATGCACTATCTCGCAAATTAAAAGGTCAAGAAACTACGCGTTTACTGTATATGTTTAGAGCGCATTTCCAGAAAGAAGTGCTTTTTTATCTTTTCGAGTTTACGGACAATTTTTATTTTATCGCCCATTCCACGATAACGCGCGTATTTTTAAAAATATCCTTTTATTCAAGGCTAGCAACGTATCGAAATAGCAGATGATCGCTACTAATGATACGGACGGGATTATCACCGAACGAATGCTATAGCAAACATAGATAGACTTGGCCTATAATAATGCGATTTTTTATCATGAAAATATGCAATTAATGAATATTTTATTTATGTTTTATTTAATACAAGTATAATTACAGCCTTCAAATGAACAGCAATGTCAATAATTAATAGCAAACCACGTCTGATCAATCCATTCGCTTTCAGTTCACTACTGAGTCAAAGGCTCACTTGCAAAAGACTCTTGAGCAATAGAACTTGCATTTCCAAGCGAAATCCTATATTTTCGCAATACTTTAAGGTACTGAGCAAGGATCAGAAAATCCTACCGGTCTGAACAGAAAACCGTTTTTTTTTTTATCGGTTAACCAGTTTTTCGGTTATTTTTTGGCCCAGTTTAAACCGGTTATTTTTTTTTTTTAAATCCAAAAACCGGGAAAAAAGCCCGGCAAAATCAGCTATCAAAAGATAGGCTCGATTTTAGGTTCGAGTTATGAAGATTTGAATTTCACCATCTTAGGCCAATAAACGGGACATTGAAATGGTCTAAAATAGCCATAGTGAAGCTTTCATATCTCGATTTGTTTTGGTCGCAGAAGAGTGGAACATTTTGTTTAAAATTTCAGTGTGCCAAAAATATTTTAATAGATATGATTAATAGGAGCGAGGTATTGTATAAAAATTTAGACACAGGTTTTTTTTTATTATTAAACATATAGACGCAAACAACACAAAATATGATTACTTACGTCTGTACTCTCTAATTTCTTTTTTTATTTGTCTACAATACTTAATTCTAATCTTAAAATTTTGTCTACAATACTTACTTATTGTATTAATTACTCATTCATTATTATTTATTGTATTAATTACTTATTTATAATCATTACTTATTTCATTAATTAATTATTGTATTAATACTTACTTATTATATTTTATTATTAATAAAAAATTCTGCCCACAAACGTTTGTTAAAAAAAACAACAGAAAACCGGTTTTTTCAAAAACCGCCAGGTTAAATCGGAGGTGAAAAAAAAAAAAAAAATTTTTTTTGTTGCAATAACTGCCATCACTAGTACCTAGATGCCCACTAAGCATTAGTGCAGTTCATCATATGTGCAAAACTTCATTTTTACAAACGTGAAAAAAGCCAAGTTAAATAAAAGTGCACAAAAGTGTTCAAAAGTATAATTTATAGTAATCGAATTAAGAAGGCCTAGAGATATGTCATTGTTTTGATGTAATGGGGACACCCTACGGAGAAAGAAAGCATCCCAGATAGCAAAGAAAGCTTGTCTAAAAGGTTTTGGAAACCTTGTCGTCAGCAAGGGTAAAGTGTTGTCACAAAGGTTTCCATGACAAGGGTTGAACCTTTCTGCAAGGTAGCGGAAAGGTTCGCTAGTCAACAAGAAACAAGGTTTTCTGTAAGATTTCCCCAAGCTTTTATTATAAGCTTGTTTCAGGCTTTTCAAAAGATTGTTAAGAACCCTCCTTCGGCGGCCACAATAGAAACCCCCTTCGTCCCCCTCCGAAGCCGTACTCCTACAAAAGGATCCAGCCCCCTTTTTTACCCCCTCTTCAAAGCCATGCTCCTACAGAGGGGTCCAACCCCTTTTTTATCCCCCTTCTTCTGACGTCATTTTAGAGTTATCTGTTATGTCAATTAATTAGATCGATTAGGAATCTTAATTAATTGAGGTTTAATTATTAAGTTTAATTAATTTGATTAATCTAATCTTTAGTTGAACTTACTTCGACGATTTCGTTGTAGATTACTACAAAACTTCAAATCCCTGCGATCCGGGGATTGAACCCTTGTTCATAGAATTGGAAGGCAAGCGCACTACCCACTATACCTGACTGGTCTACACACAATGGGACAGGTGGTTCATAAAAAGCTTTCCTACGTCAATTTTGCGGGAATGGTTTCCGAAACGATTTGCGCAAAAATGCTTTCGCGAACTTGTCGTTCAAACCTTGTCGGTGAGGTAATTCATAAAAAGCTTTCCTACGTAAACCTTGTGGCAATGATTTCCGAAATGGTTTGTGCGGAAATGCTTGCGCGAACAGCCTATAGAAAGTGAAATGGCAACCCTTCGGCACCCTTCTTTGCTATCTGGGATTGAAATGGATTTTACACATGCGCATCGCGAGATTATGTCACTCTCTCGATTGCTATTTACGCAACCAATATTGTCACTTTCCAGAACAGGAAACTACCAGTGTGAATATCATTAACAGCTGTCCTAAACCCAAGAAAAATAAATATTAAACTTTTCAAGGTATTATTATTTCACTAGAAGATTTGTGCCCGTCTAAGACGGGCTTTTAGCCCTCCAAATAGAATAAGAAATATTTTTATTATAAAATTTATGTCTAGATATTTCTATCTTTTCAGTGTAAGTAAAATGCTTCATAGCTTTAAAGTTCTTGATGCTTTTTCCAAAACATCAACTATTTTACGACTTACCTTTAGGTAAGGGTGACGGGCACACATCTCATATCCCATTGTCACAGATTTACTAACCAAAGTTATAGTAGAAAATCTCATGTACATTGGCAGAGTGCTTAAGAAATAAAAAAAGCATGAGAAACAGAACTGATGAATCAATTGACACTAACCTTCGTTTTATTAATAACCTTACTTTTACCAAATACTTTTGTTTCGTCCGAGTAAAAATAATGCAAAATCCACTAACAGAAAAAAATGCATTGCCAAATACAAAATTTAAAAAAATGCTGAAAGAAAATATTTGCAATAGCATGCACCCCTAATTCAAATCATTAAGTAAAGTGAACCTTTCAGTATAAGAACGGTTAAGGAAAAAATATTAAATGCAAAATATATAAATATTCATTTTCAAGTACGGAAAAGTAAGAACCCTTTTAACTAAAACGAAAGTATTCTAAATTAATAGCACGAAAGACAGAACACATGAATCATTTGACACTAACTTCTAACTGATCCTTGAAGTGAGGGTAATGAATCATCATAAATAAAAAAGAAATAAAACTGCTAACTCGGATCAATTTATATATAAAAAATGTCATGAATCAATTGCCACGAACTTTCGTTTCCATAAAATCTTTACTTTACTTATCGAGGGTATAACGAAAATAAAAAAAGAAATGAAAGAGTTGAACTCAGCTTATTGACCTTTACTCCAATCCAGCATGAGTAACGGCTAGATGAAGTGAAAGTTACGATCTCATAGCTAATTTTTATTTTTGCTTAGCTTTAACAAAAGAAAACCTGTCTGACGCCAGTCAAAACGGAAATCGTGATTTGCTCCTCCAAAAATAACGCAGACCAAAGAGACGGAGTAATTTTTAACTCCTCCCAGCGTCACGGACACTTTAGCATGATTATTATATAGATCTTGAAAGGTCTTAGCCCAGTGATACTGGGGTCTGATTAGATATCACAAGACACAGCAATACAGGATATTAATTTTAATTAAGACTTCTTCGTTAAGGAACTTTTTACAAGAAATGTACATAAATAAAATCATTAAAATAATCTGCCTAACTCAGGATGAGATAGCGAGAGTCAAAAGTCAAAAGTTCATAACTGGATTCAATCGCAGCTATAGGTGTGAGTCTACTCGTACGTTCTCGTTCAACAATCGATCGAAGAAAACTGATAAAGTTCAGTAAAAGTTCAACTCAGGGCGAGTTCAAAGTCCGATGGCCGGAAATAGAAATTTGAGGGATTCTACCGCTCAAATATTTGAAATAACTTCCAAAGAGTTATGTGGGTTACCAAGGTAGGTATTTGGCAGTGAGGTATTGCACGCTCACTATTCGAGAATAATTCCAAAGAATTCTAAGATGCTTTTCAGCTCTCTAAGAGCTTATCCAGCCAAAGGTTGGCTACCGAGTTACACGAGGACTAGGCTCCCGTACAAGTACAGGATCTCGAGCTGAGAACTGACTTCAAAATCACCGATCACGAGAATCGAGATTCGAATCGGAATCCGACTCCGAATTCAATCTCCTCGTCTCCAGTCTCCTCCTCTCGAGTCTTCAGTCCCTCTTCGTCTTCCAAACTTCAACTTAAAAACCCTTTGACCATCCCCTCTGAGGCGTGGCCGAAATGTTACGTGTTCGTGATTTGCCCGGTGGTTGATTGTGGTCAGCAACCGCAAACCTTGGTTTTCTCTCTCCTCTTGTCATTCGCAGAGGGCTGAACTTCAAAGGGCCACTTTGTCGGCAAGTCAAAATGACGCTGCGAATCGGCACAGGGCCGGCCTTAAGCCGATTGGACCGATTGCTCCAAATAGGGCCCCGCGCTAGCGTGCTACAAAGAATGTTATCGAAGTTGCTAGTGTTATAAAAAAGGGTCGTTGGTAGTCAGTTAATACAATTTTTATGCTGTATTTGACTCTCTAATTAATTATATACTAATAATTAATTACATAATTAATAATTAACAATTAATTGTATAATTAACTATTAGTTATTAATATAAAATGAATAACATAATTGAATTTAAAATTAATTTTAATTTAATTTTAGTTAATGCAAATCAAAATTTTTTAATTAAATTTATTTTAAATGCTAATGACCTAGCGGCTTTGATACAAGATAGCTGGGAATCGGGGCAATCAAAAATTGTTTCCAAATGGGCCCCGTACTTGCTAAGGCCGGGCCTGACTCGGGAGGTCCGACGGGAACGTGTGCTTTCAAGAAGTTGCGTCAACCGGGACGTGATTTACGACCCCAGCTAATGTCGCGGCTTCCTTTCTCTTCTCGCTTTCGGCGAGTTCGTTGGGGGTCTGGTCTCGTGGGAACTGTGGGCTGCGGGGACCCCACAATCTCCTACATTCTTGCGATGGCGGCGATTCGTATTATTCCACGTTTCATTTTGCGAGGTTTGCTATGTATTGGTCATATTAATGTACGCGTTACAGTTTATTGACGTTATAAGGCATTATTTCTTATTTTTCTCTCTTTTTAGGAAAGTGCTGAATATAGCCGAAGAAACACTCTCCGGAGAACAACAGATACGCTGGTTATGGGAAAACTTCAGAATGGCATATAAAAGAGATAACAGGCGAAGAGAACCACCCATTTCGAGACTCGGAATATGAATTATGTGGAACGAAAGAAAAATATTAGTAAATTCGAGAAAAAATCGGTGCGAACGAGACTTCAACTGCTTGCATATCCAAGGAAATAAAATAAGCGAGCGTTCTCGAGCAAAGCCTACCGCACCCTTTGGTACGCAATGTCAATAAATTACGTTCGGACTTTCTTTAAAGAGAAATTTAGCAAAATCTATGTACAGCGGCCACTCTCTAAGCTCAGATGAGTTACCTGCTCTAAAGGATATTTATATTTGAGGATAAAATACTTATTTAAACAAGCCCTAGTTCATTATTTCCAACACAGTCTATTTTAAGATTTATCAAAAGAAACCAGCGGAAGTGGTCTCCCCTAAACTTTCTCGTAAACTTATAACACGTGTAGAGAAAAAAATAGGCTAAAATCCCTAACGCACAGTGGAGAAAAAAAAAATAAGCGGAACGTCATACCACGATTTCCGAAGGTCGTCCAACACGGAAGTGGAATTAAAAGCTGGCGTGATTACCAATAGGGTTGAGTGTAAGATAAAGAAAACGAAATTTGCAATTTGAACGCCTTTTTTTTAACCGATTCACATACAAATTGGCCACAAATCTACAATTAAGGTAAGAAGGCCACATATCAAATTTCATTTATCTAAGCAATTTTGTTAAGAAGTTATAGCGATTAAAAATATGCGATTATACAGACCGACATACAATCGACCCTTTGACGGATTTGGCCCAAAATTTGATACGGACCTACATTCATGATGATAAAACTGTGTAGCAAATTTTATCCATCTAGTTACTCAAGTTTTTATGTTATAGTGTTCACATGAACGCGGACAGACAGACAGACAGACAGACTTCCTGTACATGGATTTTGTCCAAAACTTGATAGAAACATACAAATTATGTGTAAAGATCACATGCGAAATTTCATCTCTGTATCTCTAATAACTTTCGAGTTATCGTGTTCACACACAGACAGACATAATTCCAAAATTGTGTTTTTCGGACTCAGAAGGTCTAAAACGTGGAGATTCGTCAAAATCTCGAGTTCGAATTTTTTGACGATTACAGTACATTCTCTTTGTATACTTCATATACGAGAAAGTAAAAAGTACTTTAATCAAAGAACTCCAAACTTTTTTTGGAAAAAAAGAATACAATTTGTATTTGCCTTCACCTTTCAATTTTTACGGAGGTAACTTTTTTTCAATTTTGTTTTTTGTTTGAAAAAGAAAACCAATAATCGGTTCGCTGGTGATTGTAGAGGAAATGGACAATAATACTTTCAGTTTTTTCCAAAATCCGTTGAATTATTGATAATGATTTAATTATTTGCTCTATTTGCGTTCGCCCACATTTGAAAGATTCGTCTAATTTTCCCGACGATTTCCTATTATCAGACTGAAGCCACATTTCTATAATCTGGTAGAGATTCAGAAAAATACGCCTGAATATTTTTCAGAGATCAAAAGCATATGCCTGCGGCGAAAATGGGTTTGCTTTTTGTTTAGTAACTAGAGTCGCTTGAATCTCACTCCCCGGAAGAGGTTGAAGTTCATTTGTCTCTTCACAATGGGAAAGGGATGATCAGTTTCGATATTATTTCTAGTGATGTTTTTGAAAGCATGAACTTTTCGTCCCTGTTTCTCTTAGGCCCGGTGCACACTAGCCGATTTGTGTCGTTGAAGATATAAAAATATCAATAGAAACCCACACGCCCCTTGTGGTGACACACAGGAGGAAGGGGGTTACTATTGTTATTTTTATATCTTCAACGACACGAATCGGCTACTGTGCACCGGCCTTAATGAAAGCCCAAGGTCAAGGAGACGAAAAGAATGGATTTAATTGAAACTGAACTGGCGACCACCCTTATCGCTCGGAGGGTTTGAGCGGCAGTTTCTAGGAGTTACTTTAACATTATGGCACGGTGCACACTAGCCGATTCGTGGCGTTGAAGCCATAAAAATAACAATAGAAACTCACACGCCCCCTGTGGAGACACGCAGGGGAATGGGGGTTACTATTGTTATTTTTATAGCTTCAAAGACACGTATCGGCTAGTATGCACGTGGCCTATACCTATGGACCAAAAATCCCTTGCCAAATTGCATTGAGAAGGGTAACCGCTATGTAGGGGTGGCCGCTGAGAGATGTTTTACTGCACAAAAGGCACATAGTTGAAAAACCATATTTAGTATTTTGAAAAAAAATAAGATAGAAAACACGTGCAATTTTCATATTGTTTCCTTATCACTCGAACCCGGGTTCAACTTCTAAGTAGAGAAATCTAGAAAACAATAAGCAAAGAATGCAACAAAGAGATTGCGCAGTGTCATTTTATCAAGAATATAATTTGAAATTCTTGAATTTTCCATTCATAACATGATCGGTGTACTTTCATGGTCATTTACGTGGTCTCAGCTGTTATTTCGTTCAGAATTACAAGAAACGTAGCAAGATAAGATAGTAAATATACTCTCCGCTTTTATTTTTCTTTGTGTCTCGGTTGCAACAAAGAATTCACCTTTGTCCCCTGCGTAGGAGTGGGATTAATCGAAAAATAATTTTTAATCGATAGTCAGCAAGGAAGGGAGCAGACTGCGTGATAACTACGACGATGTCGAAAGACGTTTTTCCGTGGTACAGCTATGATTCAGAAGGTGCAATGTCGCCGTTTCCTAGACAATAACTACACAGTTTGGGAAAAGTATTTCGCGAGATAAAAACAGCGTGATTCCTCTGGAATTCTCAGATTATAGACCCAGATAGCTTGCGCACTTGCAGCAAGTGCGATTTTTCGTGATATTAGCTTGTCATGACTGTGGGGATCGTGGCCCTTTTTAAGGTGTTGTTGGTTCTTTTGAATGGGGTACCAAAGATGGTAACATAGAAGACAATTTAGTTAGATGATGACATTCAGGACAAATATTAACACAACAGATAGAACAGCACGTAGAAAGTAATTGCTGCGACCCTTTGCGATCAGCAACGACACAAACAGAAAGATGCGTCGGGACCCTTTGCGGTCAGCCACTTGAAAAATTATACACCTACACTTTTCGTTGGGCTCCCCTGCCCTCACCCTCCGGAGCTTTTCTCTGTTCGTTCACCCCTTGAGATCATCACTAAACTGATTCAAAAAGAAGCCCCGACCCTCGGGGATGTTAGCGCCCTCCACTGGCTAGTGCGAACCGGGAATTCCAATACTACAAAGGCAAACTTTACGAAACAACTTTGCAACGTACTTCCTGCAAAGTAACAAAGTAATCAACCACCCTCCTTGCAATGCAAGTTTGCTGTAAAGTTCACACGGCACACTTACACACCTCGACTTGGATACAGTTGTATATATCTGGTTTTGATCTTTGTCTCTGTTTTAAAAAACATCCGATTTTTAATAGCACTCCTAGACAGCCCTTTTTTTATTAATTCAATAAATCAATGATAATTTGGAAAAAAAAAACTAACTAGGTCTTTTTATAAAAAAAATTACCTTTGAAAAATTCTCCATCTTTTTACTAAATATAGAACTCGCAAGAAAACTATATTGCCTTTTTATTAATGTTGAAATTTTAACGTTCATAAACAAAATTAAACCTAAAAAACAGTCAATGTTTGTTGAAAAATAATAACTTACTTTGTGTCCCATATTTTTAAAAGTAAGTACTTTTGAACCCTAATTTCATAATTTATTCCACTAGCAAAACATAGTTATTAGAGAAAATCGTTCTTTCTCTCTTTGACTTCAAATCATATTCTCAACTCAAAATTTAAAAAATGAATGAAATCAAGAAGACAGTTTAAAATAAAACGTGTGGATGCACGATCTCTGCGTACTCTGCTTTTGCTATAGTTTGCATTGAGTTTGAAGCGACAAGCTTGCTGCAAGTTTGACTCGTGGTGACTTCGTCGTTTGTAATAACTTGCTGCAACTTTGCTGCAAACTAAAATTGCTATCTGGAGAGCCATTATCTAATGCAGAAATTTAATCTGATAGTTAATTCGCCGTTGAATAATGTGAATATACTTACCAGTGAAATTCCTTCTTCTATTCCTTATTTAAATTGCATTTTTCCCACTGGCTGAGAATTACCGAAAACATTTTTGTTTAGTTATCTCATTCAAATCTAATCGACACTTCACTCACTGTAATTAATAAACCATTATTTTTTATCTTTTCGCAAACGAAGAGAGAGTATTTTAATCATTGAAGAATTCGATCTCGAGATTTTAATGAATCTTCGTGTTTCAGACTTTCCTAAATCAGAAAAAATGGTTTTTGGAATTGTTTTTGTCTGTCTATTCGTTTGTGAGCTCAATAGCTAAAAAAAGTACATGCCTGAACTTTAACATAGGTGGTCATTACAGTAAAATTCTAGATTTGCATCGAATTTTGTCAGCAAGAAAAGTTATTTTTTCTTTACATCCAATTGATTTTCTTCATTGCATTATGAAGCTTAAAAATAAAAAAAAACAAAATATTTACAAAGATATTTCAACATGCACAATATCATCCATTTGATATCCCTACTCTTAATGCCATACCTTGATATTTCTTCCCCAAATAAGTTCATCTCATTTTTTTCATACAAAAATAATCTTGTAACTTTACAAAATTACCAAACTTGGAAACATAACAAAAGAAATCACGGTTCTTTACAATTTGCAAAATAATAACCAGTTCAAAAAGTCGACGCCAAAGGGAATATGGCGCCTCAAGCTGTATTAACCTGTTAACGGCCAGTGATCTATTTATAGGACAGTTACATTTCATTTCCGTAGCTGAACAGAATGCATTCCATCTTTCTTTTTTGCTTTGTCTATGAAGTCAATAGGTATTCCCAAACTCCTAAACAGTTTTTAACGGGCATATACCACCAGTTATCCAGATTTTGAAGTCAAAATGTCGTCATTTTGAAATGTTTTGATTTTTCCTTTGATTTATTTTTGAGGTAATGCGAGGAATTAGAAAGTGACCTTTATTTTTTGATATTTTGTTATATATTTAAAATATTTAATATTTATGTAAAGAAAATTTTTAAATAGTTTTTTTTTTCATTCCCCCCCAAAAAAAACATAAAAAAAAATCGAAAAGAATTTTTTTCTCCGAATTTAATCTTACCATACAGTTAATTTAATCTTAGTGTTTTAAATATGATTTAAGAAGATATTTATTTAAATCTACGCTTTAATTTAATTTGGGTGTTAATGGGTTAAGGACCAGTATTTAATTTAATTTGGGTGCTAATGGGTTAAGGACCAGTATCTTTTTACTTTATGAACGCCAGAGTACGCTGCGCCCTAGCTGAACCAGCGGGAGTGGTCTCCCCTAAACTTTCTCGTATACTCCTAACACATGTAGAGAAAGCTAGAATAATAAAAGACGTCAAATAAATTTCCGTCGCAAGTAAACCAAAGTTGGAAGCACGCGTGGTTTGAAGGATCAAAACAAATTCAAATCCTCTGCGCATTCTTTTGCGCAACAGGACCTGGCGAGACTCCCTAAATGTTTGCTTCCTTACAACATCGCGCCAGAATTGGTTTTTGGCAAACTGCCAAGTTTTCGGAGCGCCCTTCTTTGCACACGCATTGCCACCAGTAGGCATGCGCAGGGAGTTGGTTTCAAAACTGAACAAGTATGCGATTATACAGACCGACAGACAGTCAGCCCGTTGACGGATTTGGCCCAAAATTTTATACGAACCTACATTCATGACGATAAAACTGTGTACCAAATTTTATCCATCTGGCTTTTCAAGTTTTTGAGTTATAGCGTTCGCATGACCTCGAACATACAGACAGACAGACTTCCCGTTGACGGATTTTGTCCAAAAGTTGATAGAAACCTACAAATTATGTTTAAAGACCACATACCGAATTTCATCCCCGTAGCTCTAATAGTTTTCTAGTTATCGTGTTCACAGACAGACACACAGACATAATTTCTAAATTGTGTTTTTCGGACTCAGGGAGGTCTAAAACGTGGAGATTCGTCGAAATCTCGAGTTCGAATTTTTTGACGATTACAATACTGTCTCTTTGTATACTTCGTATACGAGAAAGTAAAAAACAGAAATATCTGTAGATTGACGCAAATTTGAATTACGTATCATTTGGTTTTTTTGCTATAAAGTTGTACATTTTCTGTTTTGCAATCAAACTAATTAAAATAATGTTTTCACTCGGAAACATTGCGAAATCATCAGATGATAAAAAAAAGCTGTCTCAGATTCAAGGACAAAATCAACAAGTGAAAATTTGTTATCAGTTGCAATGTAAACAACAAACAATAACAAAATGTCCCAATAAATGTTAGTTATCCGTAAGTGGTAAAACCACCAGCGATAAGTTGCTACATTCATCTTCGTTGCACAAGAATGATAATTACGGGGCATTAAAAATTTTTTTTTTTTACTTAATCGAAAGGAACAAGTCGTGGAAAGAGAAATAACTTTTACTCTATAAACTTGAACTCTTTGTTATACTTGTCCTGCTTTTAAGTACTACAATGAAGCTTCTCTAAAGCATCCACCTTCCGTTCCCAGGAAAATTGGCTGCTGAAAGGTGTGGCCTCTCTAAAGGGGTTTCATGTGTAGAAGTACAAAATATGGTAAACCTGGAGTTTAGGGTGCATACTATTTTGTCGCCAATTTTCTTTGGCGCAGATTTATTTGCCGTCGCCAAACACTGTTTAGGATGCGCAGTGAGTTTTATATAGATCTCCTGCGCATTCGATGCCTACGGCATCTCAAAACGAGAGATTGAGCACACTCGGGCAAATTTTTTTAATTAGAAAAAACATCAGCGGCTTTGCTTACAGGAAAGAAAGCCCCTCGTAGCTTCGCTTTTTCATTGAGAAACGAAACACACAGGGAAAGCACGAACACAGGAAAAACATGACGTCTGAAGACGATGAAACGTAACAAGCGAACTATTGTTTCCAGAAGAAAACATTCATTGTTCAATATTTGGAAGCCATAATCAGCAACAAAGAGAAAGAGAATCAGAAAATTAAATGAACGAAAATCTTCAAGAGAGAAGCGAACGGTTATTGAAAAAAATCGTTTGGTAAATGATCAAGAATTCCAAACGAAGTATTATTCAAATTCGTACGCCGACCAATCAAATGGAAGAGAGCATACAGTGGACCAATGGAAATGAGGCGAAATTAAGGGCGTGCGTCGTAGACCAGTTAACAAATCACTGTGGGCGCATGCGCAAACGACGCCGAAAAAATTTTCAACTCGCATCCAAAACAAATGTTCTGGTACTCTCTCTATCTCTTGGCGACAAACAATTGGCGAGCTTAAGGGAAACGAAGAGAGTACGCACCCTAAACTCCGGGTTAACCCAAAATATGTAATTAAACGAGCCCTAATTCGTTCTTCCTGATAAATCGAATTTTGAGAATCATATAAGGGAAAATGTACTTTATTCGGAAATTTATAATTTTATTTCGAAGATGCATTGTGTCCTCTTTCATGTTTCAAGTTTTTTGTAGTTACTTTTTTTCAATTGGAAAAATAAACTCCTAATCTTTCCGGTCGTAGTTGAGGAACGGGAAATAATATCATCTATGTGGTGTTCAAGGGCGCGTTCAAACAATGAAAAATCTGAATTATAAGTTGCATCTCCTTTATCGAGGTTTCCTTCATTTATATACAAATGGCCATAAATGATATCTTATTTTCCTCAGTGAGAATATACTACTTATGTGCAGTTCTATACTCCTCAGCGAGAAATACAATGGAAAACAGCTATCGCGCAGAGCATCCCGAAAAACCACGCTCACTCCCTTCTTGTCCAAACTCTCTTTGCCTCCCCAAATTGCGGTGAGCGGTGACCCTAAAAGTTCACGGCAACCCCTGTGTTCAATGCTCTCAAGTCTGCCATCTATCGGCATTAAAAGAAATGTCACCAAGCTCTGCGCAATAACCGCCGAGTTAAGCGATCTGAACCACCGAAGCACTACAATCCATTTTTCCTAAAACCTGTTGAGCTGACAGTTTCATTTGCTGATAGTCGCAATACATATCAGCTGCATCTTTGTCAGAATCCGAATCGGTGCCTAATTTTTACTCCATTCCATCCATTTATCCCAACGCTGTTTTTTTTCCACCCATTCAAGTTGAAAAATCAGGCACGTCCATTCACCTGAAGTTCCAAAGTGCGCTGGCAGTAGGGGAGAGCGATCTTCTCTCCCCCTCTACTGCCGCTCTTCCCTCCCCATTCCGTCCCCCACTTCGCGGATTTCAGATTTTCTACCCTCGTCGCAGGTTTCCAATCTAGGCAAACTCTTTGATCTTACCGCTACCCTGGAACGAGGTCCCACATTAGAATCGGCGCACGAACTGCAGGAATTTGGTTCGGTTGGAAATCCAGATTATTTTAACCGCTATGCTATTTCCCATAGGCTTTCGACCTTGACGCTTGTTTTTTCCTTTCCGTGTTCCAAAATTTCCATTTTGGAAGAGACATGAATGGCCTGTTTAAAAGGCACAGATGAACTCTTTAATGCCAAACCGCAGTAAAGGCCCGAGTTCACTTTTCTCTTCACATCGGGAAAGGATTGGCTAATTTCGATCTGATTTCCGGTGTTGATTTAGAGTGCATGGATTTTTTCTCTTTCTTCTTCCTGTCATTTCTGGACCCACGATCAGATAATCCCCGAGCTACTCGCGTCGTAAGGGATTTGTGGTTAGTCTGAATTGGACCAGATGCGCCATTCCCACGACGCGTAACTTGGCAAATTTACTCCGCGCCGTCTGGCCATTGAACCGCTTTTCGTCAAACCTCTCAACACTCTACAGGTCAGCAGTAGTTTTCGAGAGTTTCTCTTCGCTCTGTTTCTCACCAAGCGCGCGCCTGGGGCCCCCGAGATGAAGAGGGCCCCATCGGTATCATTTCAATTCTGAATAATATTTAATAATAAGCATTTCATCGAATGTTATGAGCTCACTGAGCTCCAAAAAGGAAACAAAATTTCATGCAGTTTTGCGGATTCCATATGATAGGTTCTCCCTCGTACAAATCGAAAAACTCCATAACCAGTTCGGTATTCTACTCCATAATCCTTTCGAAACTGCTAAAACACTAGGACGTGAGAACAGAGTAGAAAATGCATCAGGCCACGGGAACGGATCGCGTCGCTCCGATCTCGCGTCTTTGATGTTTGAGCTATTTACCACCACAAGTCGGGAAACCACAGATGTTCTTACAAGCCCCTGAGTGTCATTGAACCTACCTGTTCCAACGACGGGAAGTAACGCGCACCGCAGACGAAATCTGTGGGTTATCTGATCGTGGGTCCGGGGCTTAATAAAAGTTTCAATGTCAGAGAGACGAAAGCAAAGCATTTCATGGAAATTGAGCAGGAGAAGTCTGACTGTATTTATTCTTCAGTTTAGTTTATTTATATTTATGCTCCGTTTTGGAGCAACATAAGGGCTATTTTAGACAACAGTCATGGGGAGGACGACACCTGAGATGGCATCCTGTTGAGTTTGCACAGCTGACAAAACTGGTAAAACGCGCATCGCTGTATTTATATTTTTTGTTTTAAAAATTGTGAGCCTGGCACTTTCCATTCGGGTTCAGTTCCGATGTAAAAACTCAAATGATGCGATTGTAAAAAAATATGTTAATTTTCAAATCTTGTAAAAGCGGTGTTATTTCATGATTGAAATTATTTCTCCGCTGAGTCAGGACCTCGATGTATGTTTGTTAACTTCTTGAATTAAAATTTTCAACAGTTTTGCCAGCTTTCCTGCATTTTGAAGTTTATAGAGAGAAAGATTATAATCATCAAAAATTGAACTGAGATTTTGACATGAATCTCCACGTTTAAGACCTCCGCGAGTCCGAAACACAATTTTGGAATATGTGTTTCTGGCAATAATGATAACTCGAAATTCATTAGAGTAACATGGGATGAAATTGGCTATGGATCTGATTACTACAATCGTGAGGTTTCTCATAAATCTTGGAAAACTTGCCATACGGAAGCTCCATCCGTCCGTTCATGAACACGATAACTCAAAACTTAAATAGCATTGTGATAGATAAAAATTGGTCACATAGCCTTTTATCATCAGGAATGTTCGTCCATATAAAATTTTGTACCAAATCGTTCAAAGGGGGTTGACTATTCGGTCTTGTATATTCGCATACTTTAAACATTATAACCCTCGTAAACCCAAAGTCATGAAAAATAAAATTGGTGAGGCTTGCTATCACAATTGTAGATCCTGGCCCAATCTTTCGTTTCCAGTGTGGAAAAGATAGGTGTTCAAACGTCTTAGTCTTATCTTTTCTATTACAAGTCGATCGAGAAGTTCTACGAAAGTCAACGCTAACGATGGTGAAAAAATGGGACTCAGGTAATTCTCTACTTCAAAACTGATAACATTAAACGATGTAGTGATCATTACCAACGAATAATTTTGTTTATTTGAATACGTTGGTTCGTGGGACCTGATGTTTTGATAGTATAAAGAATATAACATTAACCGAGTCACATAAAGCGGAGTCTACTTGTATTAATTTGCTATAGTCAACCAACTTTGAATTTTACTTATTTCTGTTTATTTCTCTTGCTTATCAGAAATATTAATTACAAAAGACCAATAAATGATTGAGAATACAGTAACAGTACACAGAAAATGTACATTAATATTTCTACTTAATTTTGATGCATACAGTGTGGACATAGACCAGAGAGTGCTTTGTGACCCGATGCAGTTAATGATTTAGACCCCAAGATTCCACCATTAAAATTGTGCCAGGCAGAATGACTCTTCGAAAAGGTATGGGATTAAATAAATGCTGTTTTTCTTATTTCCACATACATAATTTAATTTAAATTGCAGTAGTTGCACATTACTCGTTAATGTAAAAGTACACATTTAAGGAATACCTAGGAACCCATAAATGAACTTATACAATCTCTTAGAGAAGAAGATCGTCCTTAAATCTACCACCACTAATGAAAACAGATTTTAAAAACTGCTGTATATATACGATGAAAAAAATTTACTTAAAACTTAAGTCTACTAAATTTCACACTTTGATCGAAATTACATCGACAAGTTAGCATTAATTACGCCTTGCTTTTCTTTTCTTTCTTCAGCTTCGGCGTTGTTGTTGTTAAAATCTTTCTGCCAGAAATGGTGTATCAAAATTTTTTTGTTTCTGAGAAAACGCAAGAAAAAAAGTTTTAAAGTCTGATCTATTCGATATTATATCAGGTCACACACAGTTTAAAAAAAAAAAACAATGTTATACCTCAAAGGTGCATTAAAGTATCGTTCAGACAGCTCCTGCTTGGTCAAAGTGAAAAAGACCTTGATAAATGTTTTCTAGTTATATATATTTTTATCATTTTCAAATTCAGTTTTTCATTCCTAACTTCTAATTTTATAAGCACTCCAGAAAAAACAATATTTAGTCTTAAAAAACAATACCCAGTGAATAATTTAGAGACTAACGAGTAATTTTACAGTAATATGAGACAAAGTAAGGAAAAAAATTATAATATTTAAATAAATTTCATAACAACAGTTTTCAAACATACTTTTTATTAACAGGGCCGACCTTAGTAGATGCGTGACCCAAATGGAAACAATTTTGATAACCCCAATATATTTCAGTTTTAATTATCAGAATTAATCATAATTTTATTATTCATAATGAATAAAATGAAAAATATGAAAATTGTAATAAAATGAATTATAATATTTACTGTAAAAAATTTTAATAATATTATTAAAAATAATAATTTTAATAAATTTACCTACTGAAAACTTTAAAACTTCAAAAAGTGAGAGATTTTTTATTGAAAGCCATTGAATGCATTGTAGGCAGTTGTTCTGAGGGAATAAAATGACCTTATAAAGTTATTTATTCATGATTACTGAGGAACGGTATAGCCGGACGTATTGAATTAACGAAAACAATTCAGAAAACAAAGGAAAGAAATGCATGCAATTTTAATCTTGATTTTGAACTAAACAAAAAAAATCGAATTACAGATGCTATTTTAACAATATGTTGATAGGAAAACTAAGGGCGCACAGATAGAAATATCAATTTAATTACACACATATTCGAATTAAAAAATATTCGAATTAGATAAGTTCCACTAAAGTAGTAATGCAGCTTACTCATACCCATACTAGCATTAGAATGCATTTTTGCGGATAGAAAAAAGAATTAAAAAAAGGAATCGTTCTTCTTCATGTCAAAGATATAAGATTGCGACAGTTCATAAAATTTTGAAACAATTTATGATTTGCAAAAATGTGATTATTAACACGTAAAACAAAAACTATACATATTTTAAGAGGATAATATACAAAATCTCAAGGATGAAGATGTTTCAATGCTATACGTGTATGTGCAATTCACTAAACTTGACTGCTAATCAAGTTTCTTTCTGAATCAAAAAATCGTCAATAGAAGAAAATTCATATAATAAGTTGGAGAGGAAAGAAACCAACTCATTCAGGTAAGTACAACAGAGAAAAAACTAAAATGTTCAGATTTTAAGTGTTATTCAATCGGTTGTTCACTATACAAACTATACATGTAAAACGACAACTATACATATTTTAAGAGGATAATACTACAAAATCTCAAGGATGAAGATGTTTCAATGCTATACGTGTATGGGCAATTCACTAAACTTGACTGCTAATCAAGTTTCTTTCTGAATCAAAAAATCGTCAATAGAAGAAAATTCATATAATAAGTTGGGGAGGAAAGAAACCAACTCATTCAGATATGTACAACAGAGAAAAAGGTAAAATGTTCAGATTTTAAGTGTTATTCAATCGGTTGTACACCATACATGTAAAACAAAAACTATACATATTTTAAGAGGATAATATACAAAATCTCAAGGATGAAGATGTTTCAATGCTATACGTGTATTTGCAATTCACTAAATTTGACTGCTAATCACGTTTTTTCTGAATCAAAAAATCGTCAATAGAAGAAAATTCATATAATAAGTTGGGGAGGAAAGAAACCAACTCATTCAGGTAAGTACAACAGAGAAAAACTAAAATACCAGATTTTAAGTAAAGGTTCACCGGTTGTTCAACTATACAAACTATACATGTAAAACGACAACTATACATATTTTAAGAGGATAATACTACAGAATCTCATGGATGAATATGTTTCACTGCATATGTGTATATTCAATCACTAAACTTGACTGCTAATCACGTTTCTTTCTGAATCAAAAAAATCGGCCGGTTAGAAGAAAATCATATGGGTCAAGTTGGAGAGGAAAGAAACCAAATCTGGCCCAACCCACAACGAAAATCATATTATTACTTTAAGAGGATAATACTACAGAATCTCAAGGATGAAGATGTTTCACTGCATATGTGTATATTCAATTCACTAAACTTGACTGCTAATCAAGTTTCTTTCTGAATCAAAAAATCGTCAATAGAAGAAAATTTATATAATAAGTTGGGGAGGAAAGAAACCAACTCATTCAGATATGTACAACAGAGAAAAAGGTAAAATGTTCAGATTTTAAGTAAAGAGTTCTCATAATCGGTTGGTGGCGATTTATACAAACTATACATGTACAACGAAACTATACATATTTAAGAGGATAATACTACAGAATTGCGATGAAGATGTTTCACTGCATAAGTGTGTATATCTATTCACTAAACTGACTGCTAATCACGTTTCTTTCTGAATCAAAAATCAAGGTCAGTGAAGAAAATTCATATAATAAGTTGGGGAGGAAAGAAACCAACTCATTCAGATATGTACAACAGAGAAAAAGGTAAAATGTTCAGATTTTAAGTGTTATTCAATCGGTTGTACACTATACAAACTATACATGTACAACGAAAACTATACATATTTTAAGAGGATAATACTACAGAATCTCAAGGATGAAGATGTTTCACTGCATATGTGTATATTCAATTCACTAAACTTGACTGCTAATCAAGTTTCATTATAATAAAATGAATAAAAATTTGAATAAAAAAAATCGTCAATAGAAGAAAAATTTATATAATAAGTGCTGGGAGGAAAGAAACCAACCATTCAGATATGTACAACAGAGAAAAGGTAAACAAGGATAGATTTTAAGTAAGAGTTCAATCGGTTGTACACTATACAAACTATAAGCATGTACAAATCGAAACTAAGGCTGCTATTTTTTTTAAGAGGATAATACTACAGAATCTCAAGGATGAAGATGCTCTCACTGCATATGTATATATTCACCCACTAAACTTGACTGCTAATCACGTTTCTTTCTGAATCAAAAAATCGTCAGTAGAAGAAAATTCATATAATAAGTTGGGGAGGAAAGAAACCAACTCATTCAGATATGTACAACAGAGAAAAGGTAAATGTTCAGATTTAAAGTAAAGATTCAATCGGTTGTGCCACTATACAAACTATACATGTACAACGAAACTATACATATTTTAAGAGGATAATACTACAGAATCTCAAGGATGAAGATGTTTCACTGCATATGTGTATATTCAATTCACTAAACTTGACTGCTAATCAAGTTTCTTTCTGAATAAAAAAATCGTCAATAGAAGAAAATTTATATACTAAAGTTGGGGAGGAAAGAACTAACCATTCAGATATGTACAACAGAGAAAAGGTAAATGTTTTGCATTTTAAGTGTTATTCAATCGGTTGTAATAAATGTTTGTAACCGCATAATTAAAGCATATGTTTATTTAATAACTTTACAGATACTTTTCACACTGATTTAATGCTGAATTAATACTCTCCTGTCCTCAAATTGTATACTTTATGGTTTTTTACATCAAATTAATAAAATTTTCATAAAGAATATTTTTCACAATATATATTATGATTAAATTTAATATGTGAAATTAAAATGATTAAAAAATCGTTGGTACCTTAGAGGTTTTTTCATATGTGTATTTTGATGAATTTAATTCCTTTTTTAATATATAGAAAACAATTTAGAATAATTCATAAATTTTTTTTATAGATTTAAAATATAAAAGAGTATGTAAATAACCCAACCGTATATATCAAAAAATTAAAACTGTCGTGTTCTTTTACTATTGCTACTTAATTATTCTTTTTAAATTAATATAAATTTTGTTTCATTCTGAAGATGTAAAAAAAGTGCAGTTCCGATGATTTCTCTTTAAATGATCTGAAAGAAAATAATACAAATTTGTGTTAACTGAGAATAAATGTCTTAATTAAAAAAACAAATTTTATTTCATGAGAGTCTGAAGCTGGGTGTCATCAAAGATGCCAATATCCCGTTTCTGGCTTATAGTAAACTTCCATGCCCCTGTTTACAGAATAGGAAACGTAAATACCAAGTCCTTTCCACAAAATAATGTCATTCTCAATTTAGTGCTCGCGGCAATGTCAGAGACATAAGTTTTTCCCAGTGTAAATGCGGCATGAGTTATTTCTAACATAATACTTTTTTTCCTGCTGTTGCAGTTTTATCTTTTATTTATTTTATTACAGATTGGCCTGACTACTGACTTCTGAAACAGTCTGCAGGTTCTAAAAAACAATTGTACAACATTATTTGTAACTTATTTCAAAACATAAAATGTTTTGAAATCAAAGATACTGGATTTTAATTAGTCTGATTACATTCTTGTTGCATTTAATGCAAGTGGGCCCTATTTGGAGAAATTGGTCTAATCGACTAAAGCTGGCCTTGTTTATTAGTCTACTAAAACATAATCTTTCCTTGGTTGAACTATTTAGACATTTTAGTCTTTAATTTATAATTCATTATTTTAAATACCACGGAATCTTTAAAAAATTTTTTCTCAAGTCTACCAGGTATTGCATTTGTATGGAAAACCAAAATTTAATTAAATTAATGGATTAACTGACAAAAAGTTATGAAAATAAGTGTATTGTTATCAAAATATATAAGAATAAAAATTTTCCAACTCTAAGGAATAAGTGAGTGAAAAATCGGTTAATAATCACCATCTTTAGAAACATAAAGCTAGGCAAATTAAAATAAAAGTTCAAAAATAAGGGTTGTATTATTACAACAATTTTTCTACACATAGATTTGAAGAAACATTTTTTGTAAATGCTCCTTAATAAGGTATCTATGAATTATGAAAGTAGTATAGGTGTATATTAATGAGGATTTAAGAAATAAATAATATAGAAAAAAAGGTTTTAAAACGCATTTTTATTAGTGAAAAAAAATAGACAATAAATCTTTCTATGAAAAATCTGAGGTCACAACAAAATAGCAATGAAGCGCTGACTGAGATTTTAATTTCATTCATAATGTACTTCGAATTTTTAATGAATATTTATAAATAATATAGAAAAAAGTTTTAAAACACGTTTTTATTAATGTAGTAAAAGGTAGAAGACAAATTTTTCATCAAAAATTTGCTGTTACAACAAAATAGTGAAAATTTGAAGCGCTGATTGAGATTTTAATTTTATTCATAATATATTTTCAACTTTTAATGAATGTTTATAAATAATGTAGAAAAAAGTTTTAAAACACGTTTTTATGGGCGTAGTGAAAAGTAGAAAAAAAAATTTCAACAAAAATTTGAGGTGATAACAAAATTGCAATGTAGCGCTGACTGAGATTTTAATTTTATTCATAATATATTTCGAATTTTTAATAAATGTTTATAAATAATATAGAAAACAGTTTTAAAACACGTTTTTATTAGCGTAGTAAAAAGTAGAAAACAAATTTTTCATCAAAAATTTGAGATCACAACAAAATAGGAAAAAAACTTAAAGCGCTGATTGAGATTTTAATGTCATTCATAATATATTTCGAATTGTTAATGAATGCTTGAATTCTTTATATTATTAAATGGGGCTTAATCTCCTTTATAAAACGCATTTTTTTATTTCTATTATTTTCTTACATTTTAGTCTTTATCTTCTAGACTTTTCATCATAAATATCATGGAATTTCTGAAATATTTATTCTTTACCAAATTTAAAGAAGGCCCTTAATTCTAAAAAAAAAGTCATTTTGAAATATTTGATATATAGGAAATAAAAAAATATTAAGCGAAGCATTTAAAAAAGTGTTAGAATAAGTCATTAATGACTCTACATTATGTATTACTATGAAGGTTCATTACAGAAAGCTGAAGTTAAAAAATGGACAATTTGCAGTTTCCCAGTTTTGATTACTTCACTACTAAAGGATTAATTATCTAACCCAATACAGATTTATAGGTTACTCCCATAGAGTTAATTGACTCTTGATTCATTATGAATCTAAAGAAGCAGTAATCCAATGTAGTTATTCACAATGAATCAAAGAATCAATCTATGCTGTATTATTAGAAATAGCAAAAAAAAAAAAAAAATCTTAATTTGCATTACACGTTAAACAAATTTTAAAACGAACTATGTTATAAACCAAGAACTTTGGGATTAGGGTTTCGATTTTCAGCATCCATTGCCACAACAAGTTAAGTCGACAGTAAGAAAAGCTACCTGTATATGCCTACACACAATTAAGTGGTATGGAATATTATTCAGGATGTCACTACACTCAGTTAAATAGTCTTGAATATTACCTACACGTTACATTCAGTTAAATAGTCATGAACATTACTCAAGGGTCATCGTTGCATTCAGTTAAATAGTCTTGAATATTACTCATAATATCGCTATATTCAGTTAAATAGTCGAATATTACTCATAATATCGTTACATTCAGATAAATAGTCTTAAATATTACTCTGAGTATCATTACATTCAGTCAAATAGTCTAGAACATTCAGTGCATCTTTTGCAATTTGGTTGTAAAAGAGCTGGACTACGAGCCTATTGTATGTAAAAAATAATTAATATTTCTTTAAGCAATACCTTAAATCAGTAATCCTTATCCAGGGTTAAAGTTACTCTATATTAAATAAAAGTTGTTTGATTCTTTCATAGAACTCTTTCTGATGTCCACAGGATACAGAAATGTCAGTAGCTGAGAGGCAGTCGCTCATAGATTTTCATAGCTCTCCTTCAGTTGCAATTGACTATATAGTACTTATAAAATTCAACTTGTCCACAGATATAGACTGCAC
This sequence comes from Araneus ventricosus, assembly GCA_013235015.1. Taxonomy (NCBI): domain Eukaryota; kingdom Metazoa; phylum Arthropoda; class Arachnida; order Araneae; family Araneidae; genus Araneus; species Araneus ventricosus. Next base: position 25,168 of record BGPR01021213.1, read on the forward strand.
TGGAAGAAATTTATAATAACATACATGTAAAGCATTTTAGTATTCAACTATTTACAAATTTCCTTTCGTAAAAAATTTGACTTCAATATTACATTTTGAAATTTGCATAGAGACTATACTTAAGACATTTAAAATTTGCATAAAGGCTGTACTTTACATTCTAAAACTTTCACTCTTAGATCTTTATAAGTGCTCTTGAACTTCCTTACAGCTTCTAGTTAAGAGTTTGAAACCCATAAAAGAAGGCAAGCAAAGTTAATTCAACTTTCGATGAAAAGAAATGCAAATTTTTGATATTCTTGTTAAGGTGATTATTTCTTGTGCTCTGTCTACAGAATTCTCCTGATTTCTTATATCGTGGCGTGTCACGAAACTTAAGATGTGTTTTACAATGCGGAAATAGTTTTCATATGTAAAGGAAGAGAAAATTGTATCTCGTGAAGAATGTCGTTTAAAGAAACTCTTTGAACGCCAAAAAATCGACACCGGAACAAAAAATAATAGACGAAAATTGACGATAAAAAACGTAGCTTACTACGATTTTTTTTTTTTTAAAAGACAGCTATGATTGAAGCATTTCTAGCGATATCGTAAACCTTTCAGCTTTTATTATCTTTTATATGTAAGGCTTTCTTTTTATGTTGGCAGCATTGGTGATCTGGAACCTAATTGTATGCGACTTCCCTTTCAGTTTGGAGGTCATATTAAATGATCGTGTAAGGAAATATGAATAATTAGAGGTTAATTGATAGCTTCACATAGAACTCAAAAGCGTAAACGAGCTTAATGTCTGAATTATTATTTATTTAGATTGATATTCAAATTTTTTTTCTCTATATCGCTGGTTTTTATCATTAAGCGGGCTTAAATCAAGTTCTTATTAAAACCAATTTGACATTGTTCTTGATAAAATATTAATTAAATGAAAACAAAATATTTTGTAACGAAATAATGAGAGATTCTGACCACAGTTCCTAATAAGGTTACTAAAGGAAGCTTACTTAAATAAATATGATCACTTTTACTAATAAAGAAAAATATGTAAAAAAATTTGCAACTAATTTTTTTAAAAAATCCCTGCAAAAGACATCTAAAAAAGGACGAATGTTTTCTATAAGGTACGAAGCACTTTAATTTTAAAAGTCATATCTACTAACTCAAAGAACTACAAATATTTATATTGCTCAATTTCTTTCAATTGTACATTGACAAATAAAAAATAGTAAATAATATCTGATGATTTACTCAGATATTATTTTCCCTTTCAAACTGAAATTGTGTGATTATACAAAAACATTGCAAGTAGATGAGAGGTACATTGAAAGATTTTACAATTTTAAAGGAATCGTTGTATACAAATAATATAGTCTATACTATGTTTTTATAGCTATCTGTTCCACTGGTCATGCAGTATTTAAAAAACTGAAACCATCGGGAGTGGTCTCCCTAAACTTTCTCCCTGACACATGGAAGAGAAAAATAAGCAAAAGGCAGTAAAACGAACAAGCGTCCCTAACGCAGTGTAGAAAATAAGCGAAAACGTCATAGCACGAGTTTCCACGGGTTTGACTTGCAACCGAAGTTAGAGCGAAATTAGGAAGCAATACGTAAACTGAACGAAGCATCA